>OW121700.1:52313823-52522517 GCA_933228785.1 Lasioglossum pauxillum | reverse complement strand
TCCCCCCTCCCCCCCTTCGTGGTCCCCTTTTTACGGGGGGCCACGCTCCCGGCGGGAGGGGGCCCCGCGAAACGCTCTGCAGCGTCCCGCGGGACCTCCCTCCCGCCGTGAGGTAGAAGCGCCGCAATAATGCGCCTCTCCATCTCCCTCATCTTTCCCTCGACGATGTCAACCACTATACGGTTGACATCCTCGAGGGAAAACAACGCGTCGCGGCGGGATCCCCCCGCGTCTTCCCTGGTCCCCGCGTCTACCCCGGTTACCGGCTGGGGTGGCGGACGCGGCCGCAACCCCTCCCTCCCCGTCGTCGAAGGGGGTGGAGAAACCCCACCCGTGGACACGGGTTTTCCCCCCTCACCCCCACCCTTGGAACTCCTCTTGGCCATACGAACGGCAACCGGGCCCTCGTATTTGTCCAAGAGGTCGTCCCGTTCATTCTGCACGAGGCGGAGGCGTCCCTCCAACTCTCGTGCATACTCTTGAATCCCCGCGATGTCCGAAGACACGCACCCCGTCGCGCTCGCGCGAGCTCCGAGCTCGTAGCCGGCGGCGCGAATGCGCCGACTCGCAACCCGGAGCTCGTTCTGGAGGCTCCCCTTGAGGCCCTTCGAGACGGTTGACACGCGGTCAACCGCCTCGGTCGCCTCCCGAATGATCTGGGTCAGCCCGTCGGTTACAGTTGTACTGCACTCGACGGACAGATCCTTCACACTCGGGAGGTTCCGCGCCGATCCCTTCGAGAACCGAACGTTCTCGGACCCGTAGTAGTCCCCCAGAGGGGGAGACGACCTCACGACCACTTTACCCGGTGCGACCTCAAGGGGAGCCCCGCCCCTCTTCCTACCCGTGCCCATCGAGGAGACGGACGAATGAACGGAGCTCTGAGTCTCCCACTCGTCCGCCCCCCCGCCCCGCTCCCACGGTAGAGCCCCGTACTCCTCCCAAGGGAGTCCCGGAGACAGCGGCACCCCCACACTCAGCATCGGACGCGGCGACCCCGCGGACCGTGACGTTCCCGCCACAGCCCCCGGAGACGCCGGATCCGAGCGAGGCGAAGACGCCGCCGCCTCCGTCCCCACCCCGCGGCTGTCGCCTCGGTTGCCCGAGCCGCCAGCCGCGGAGGCATCCCCGCCGGCGGAGGTACCCTCCCCCGCAGAAACGCCTGACACTCCCCCCGACCCTTTCGAGCCCGCCTTCCCCTTACCGCGCCCCTTCGCGGATTTAATCCCCTTATCCCCAAATATCTTTGAAAAATCCATATCATTATCATCACGCCCTTGGTTACTCCACCCGAAGATGTTTCACTCGTCAGGCAACAAAAAATTCTCGGTGCGGAAAACACTAACCACCGGGGTGCCGCACCCCCGGCAGGCCCTATACAACCACGGTTCGGGCAAACCCGTGGAGGTGGCATACTAGCGATCCGATGCACCCACCGGACCCACTCCCGGCGTCTAATCCGGGAGTGCTCCCTCACCGCATGCCAGAGCTTGGAGTTAAGGACTTTGTGAGGTTTATCCTCCTCGCAGGGCCGGCCGATTAAGGCAAGCCCCCCCGTGCCGTAAAACATGACCACGGACACGGTATGGGGCCACGGGCAGACATCTTGCTGCCCGTGACACTTGGTTTACACGCGGAGGCATTGCCCGTCTGCGAGTGAAGCTCGCAGGAAAAAGAGTGGGGAATGCCCCCGCGTGCACCCCTCGCCCCGTTAGCACACACCGCAGTGTGTCCCAGGGTCCACCACGAGGAGGTGGGGCGAGAGGAATTAGACCTTGGACAACCCTCAAATAGAGAGTACGGACCGACAGTGGATCTGAATCACCACTGTAGGCGCCCAAGGTCCTAGGACCCCAACCTAACCTAACCTAACCTAACCTAACCTAACCTAACCTAACCTAACCTAACCTAACCTAACCTAACCTAACCTAACCTAACCTAACCTAACCTAACCTAACCTAACCTAACCTAACCTAACCTAACCTAACCTAACCTAACCTAACCTAACCTAACCTAACCTAACCTAACCTAACCTTTCGAAGATTTTCCTCTTTATTAAATTAAATTAACCGTAACCCGCAACTGTCTCTCTCTCTCTCTAGCCACGCAAGCAACAATTTACACACTAAATTTTAACGAATCGCATATAATCTTAATATTATTTTAATCCTATTTCGCTACGCACTTAAACCTATCCGCTAACACTATTTAATTAAGACCTAACTCTAATACGTTTATTCGTACTGCCGTCCGGAAACTTATAGCGCGGAGTTTTCCCGTCGGCTGTCCGAAAACTTTCCGCGCCAAACCGCGGTCCGGAAACTTTTCGCCCCAAAATTTCCCGTCGGCAAACAAAATGACTTTTCACAAGGTTACCCGGCACTCCACCCACAAACCAATTCCGAGGAACAATAGCGGGGGACCCCCTGCGGTGCGCTTGTTACTTTATTCTACTACAAACTGACTCTAGCCGAAGTTACCCATAAGATGGACAAGGCCCGCTAGCTCTCTTTCTATCGAACTACTAGTGTGCAGCCTTAAGGGTGCGCACTAGAGTCTATCTTTGTCTTCGAAATCTACGCTCTCTTTCTATTCGCTAGTCCGAAAACTTTTGGCGCGAGTCCGAAAACTTTCCGCGCGAACTCAATTTCCGCCGTCGGCAAGCGAGTCCGGAAACTTATCGCGCGAAAACGAATTCTGCCGTCGGCCACTACTGAAAAGCACTCCCTGCTGTTATAACTAACTGTTTTAAACACTCCACTCGTTAAACACTAACTATTATCCCCGCACAGCGGATAGCTGCTAAAATACTACAACAAGACCCCCCATTAACGGCACAGCGTCACTATTTTAATGATAACTAATCACCACTATCGTAATTATCTATTATGTACTTAAACAAAAACTCTAATTTACTAAGTCCTCAACTGAAATCTCTCGAGTAATCAAACCTAAAACCTCGGTGTCTGTACCCTAGTAGCTACTAAACCGCTCTGAGGTCGTGGGGTTGTTCGGTAAAGCCAACGGCTTACCGTATCCCCTCTTTACATCCTTTTTAAAAATTTCAGTTGCCCTCCCTTTGTAAGCCGCGACCTTTCTCCTGCCGCGTTTATCAATTTTATTGTGAGTTTTTAGCTCACTTTACTAAAAACTCCCCTGTGACTTTCCGAGGTCGGCCTGCTGTTGTTTCTTAACCTTCTAGCTGTTGATCTAAAAAGTCGCTTCAAATCTAAAGTTTTTTGATGGTGACTAATTTTACGGGTAAAGATCTCCTTCGGAACGGGTTGGAGCTCTATAGGATATACATATATAGTAAGTGTATATTACAGTACGAACTCGCGGTCATCCAACCCGTCTCCGTGACATCTTCCCCGTTTACATGAAATTAGTCTTACATCAGACCTAAATCCTTTCCGATATTTGAGAGGATTTCCCTGCATCGGTGCATTTTTATACTATTGCCCGGTGAGGAGCGCGCTAATCTTATCAATATGCTTCGCTATATTAATTTACACTTCGTGTCGCGCCTAACTATTGGCAACCCTATGCTCTTCGATTACCTTTTCCATGCAGGAAATACCTAATGTCGATGCAGTAGTATACCTACTCTCTAAAGATTGTCGATAATCTATTCGCTAATTCTAAGCTCTAACCGTGCTTATACTTATATTTTAGTTCCACAAAGGACTCACAATTTTCAAATTAACATTGTAGCCTCTATAGGGGTCTCTCGATCCTAAAAAATTAGTGACTACATGTGAACTTATTACTCCTATACGTGTGTCAAATTTCTACGCATAGTGAACTCTACAGGTCTTTTAATCTCGAATTTTCGTTCGCGATTCAACTCGGCGTTTCTCTCTAATGGTCGTGCCCGGCTTTTCTTCGTTAAAACGATGAAATTCCGGGACCTCCTTGTCATTCGCCTAATACGCATATACATGTTTCTCTCTCGCGTTCAATACGAAAATCATCGTTCACTCTTTTGTTAATAACTTTATGACAGAGTTTATCTGACATAAAGTTACTATTTTTCCGAGATCTACGTTTTATACTGCGTATATTTTCAAACTTTTCCTCTTTTTTTCGCACGATTATTGTACGTTTCCTCCTTGTTACGTGCGCATGGCACGCATCTAACTTTCTCTCTCTCATATTTTACGAAAATCTAATTTCTTACTTCTATTACTGAATTTTATGTCAATGTTTATTTGACATAAAACCCTTTATTTCTAATTCTCTACAACCTGTACCGATTATTTTTCCGTTTTTTGCTCTCCAAAATTTTCAGCTGAACCAGCTCGAAATTCTAATATTCAACCTCGATAGGTTATCAGGGTTTGCAAAAAACTCCTACTGCTGAAATGATTTAGCCTATTTCTTTCTAAGAGCCGTGATATTTGCAAAAATGTTCAACGCAATAATGCTCGAATTCCTTCTCCGCCATCTTTATTTTCCTAGTTCGCCACGTGTTTGCTCCTTACTTTTGGCAACCGAACCATCATATTTCGCTAATTCAGAACCCGATTTACCTTTTGTCGATACATCAGGTAACACGTTCTCTAATTATTGTCGATAACAATTTCGCTCGAATCTATATACTATACGCATTTACTTTATATAAACTATCGAATTGTAGAAACGAATAGGTTCGCATCTGTAATTTCTCACCCTTTCACTTATTACTATCTTAATATAATTACTTATTTAATATAATCAAATTACTAACTACTTGGCTAGAGAGAGACTCGAATTTTATCTATGTACAGTCCTATTGTTTTACTTTAGAGGAGCTTTTAACAAACTTTAGTATTTTACAATTTTGTTAGTCCTCCCTTGCTCATCTCGTCCCTGTATTTCAGTAGAGGGTCCTTTGGAAGGTTGAGTTATCCCTGCATCAGCAGCCTTGGACGATATCGTGGGGTGTTGAATTCCAGGACCGGTTCCGCTCAGCGAGCCTTTCGCAGTCCTTTGGTCAGCGGGCCCTCGAGATTGTCCTCGTCGGACTGCTGCAGTCATGCTCCATCCTTACTCCCTTGGTCCCTTCTACCGCTCCGCCTTCCTTTTTCCTCAGCTCGTTTCCCCTCTGAAGCCTAAATCAAACAGAAAGAAAAGACAAATCATTATCATGTGCTTCCTCTCTTTCCTCCCTGATCCTCCTTCTTTCCTCTTCCTCTTTTTCCTTCAATATTTCTGTGCAGAATTTAGAGAAGCTATTCCAGCATCTTTCCTGCTCCAGAATCTTCTCCATCAGGACTCCTGGTCGGAGGCCCCCTGATGAGATGTTTAATTCCTCCAGTAGCACTGTCCTTTGCTCCTCCCATCTCTGGCAGTGGAACAGCGTGTGTTCTGGCGAGTCCTCCGTATCGGGGTGGAACCAGCAGCTGCTGTTCTCTGCCTTACCTATTTTCCTTCTGAATTTATTAAACACTCCGTGACCCGTGAGCGCTTGGGTGATATAGAAGTTTAGGCTCCCATGCTTTCTGTTGATCCATTCCGTTATATTGGGAATCAGCTGGTACGTCCACCTCCCAACTGATGCGCTCGCCCACTCCTCTTGCCATTGTACGAGCGATCTATCTGCAGCCTTCTTTTTGAGCCATCTCCTCATTGCTCTCTTCCTTACTTCGGCCGGTTCTTCAGGGTCTCTTGTTGCATTGAATTCCTCTATTTCAGGGATGTATGCCTGATCCAGTGGATTTTCATACAGGTCCCTGAGCTCCAGGACTTCTGGAGGGTCGTCCCTGTATGCCCCTTCTGGAACTCGCCTGGCTGCGTTCCTTCGTGGCCTGTTTACCTCGCTGTGTTCTGTTCTGGCTTCAAGCGCTGCTTCCCATTCGAAAAGGATCCTTCTCTCTTTAATTTTTATGTTCCAGGGAACAACTCCGGTAAGGACGGCAAGGGTCTCCATAGGTACCGTTCTGTAGGCCGAGGCGACTCTGGCCAGTCCGAGCCTCTGTGTACTTCTCAGAATTCTCCAATTTGCTTCTATCGTGGCCGCCTCGGCCCAGATCGGCGCCCCGTACAATACTATTGCTTCTAGCACCATATAGTACAGACGCCTCGCATCGTTTCTCAGTCCGCCCTGATTTCCCATGAGGCTTGATAGAGCTGCCATCGTCCTGATTCCCTTGTCAGTTGTTCCCTGGACGTGCTTCCTGAATTGACCTCTGTGGTCAAATTCGACCCCGAGGTACCTCAGCGTCTGCGAAGGTCTGATATCCACGCCGTCGGATCTGAAAAAGAAGTCGTCAGGAATCCTTTTCCTATTCGTAAACATAGCCTCCGTTTTCTGGAGAGCTAACTCGAGGCCGGCATCTTTCAGCCACTTTCCTATCTCCTTTATGGCTTCTTCCGCCCTTTCCTTCAGATTTTGGAGCCTGCTGCTTTCCACCAGAATCAGAATGTCATCCGCGAATGCTATTACTTGGCATCCTCTGGGCCATGTCTTCCGAAGGAGTCCGTCGTAGACCAGGTTCCAGAATAAGGGACCGAGCACCGAGCCCTGTGGGACCCCCATTTCCGCTTCAAGGGTCGCCTCGTAACCCACTGTGCTGCAAAAGATTTTCCTATTAGTAAAATAGTCCGAAGTGATTCTCCGCAGATAATCTGGGACTCCTCTTTTTTCCAGCTCCCTCTGGATCTGTTCCCATCTTAGCGTATTAAACGCGTTTTTTACGTCTAACGCTATCATGACGGAGTACCTCTGTCTATTTATACAGCTTTTAATTTTCTTATTGACTTCCCACATAGCATGCGTTGTGGACCTTCCTTTTGCGAAGCCATATTGGTTTGGTTCGAACGGATTTTCTCCCATTACCTCGGCGAACCTCTCTTTCAAAACATGTTCGAAGAGTTTTGATATAGCGTCGATTATGCATATCGGCCTGAAGGCGGAAATGAGGGTAGGATCCTTTCCAGGCTTCCTCAGGAGCACTGTTCTGGCGCATTTCCATTTCTCTGGAATTTTCCCTCTTCTTAATATCCCGGAGAAAAGCGCCGCGAACGCATCAGGTCTTCGGAGTGCAAACTCTTTGATAATTCCTGGAGAAACCCCGTCCAGTCCTGCTGCCTTCTTGGCTGCTATCTTACTGGCTGCTCTTCTAATTTCTTCCTCTGAAACCTCTGGGACAGCTGGGTCACTTGTTTCTGCTCTAGTCTCTATCTGCGCCTGGGCTTCTCCTAGTTCGATTCTGCCGTCAGCCGGCCTCCTAGGGAAAAGTCCCCTCAGGACCTTGTCCAAGAAATCCTTCGACAAGGTTGCTGGGGGTGTTGTCGACTTTACCTTGCCCATAATATTTTTGTACGGTTTCCCCCATACGTCCTTGTTTATCTCATCGCAGAACTCTTTCCACTTTTCTGTTTTGGCCTTGGTGATATTCGTTCTCAGTTCCTTAATGGTGGATTTATAAAGAATTTCAAGGATCTCCAATTCTTCGGTACTTTTGCCTTTCCTCTTAATTTTTCCTCTTTCTCTCTGGATTTTCCTTTTCAATTTCCTAGCTGTATTACGCAGAGTCGTTAGCTCGTTTTTCCACCATGAATTAATTTTTCTGTCTGCGTGTTCATTGGTTTTTGCTTTGGCCAGGCTCTTATCTAAAACAGAGTTTAAAAGAGATAGAAACTTTTCTTCTTCGTTCTTACCGTATGTTCCCAGCTGTCCCAGATTTTCTTGATCGATTTTCCTGGCGAATTCGGTTTTAGCTTTTTCCATTGTATCCTGTGTAGTTATCCATTTGGGTTTAAACGTTACTTTCTTCGGAATACTGTACTCCATCTCGATGTTTGTTAAAATGTATCTGTGGTCTGAATCCGTTTCTGTTTCTAAAACCTGTGAAATTGCCGAAAAATTATTTAAGGAAGGTATCGCCAGAAAGTCTATACTTGACGATCTCGCTCCGTGGATAAATGTGGGTCCTCCACTCGGTTTGATTGGATGGATTCCAATCTTCCAAAATTCCTCCAGAACGATTCTCCCTCTTTCGTTTGTTAGTTTGGAGCCCCATGCTGCCGCTTGAGCGTTGAAATCGCCTCCTATTATTAATTTCTTTCCTTCCTTTTTCCTTTCTTTCATGTAATTTGCGACTCTTTCCAATCTGCCTGCGAACTCATTTGTTGACAAGCTGGGTGATAAGTAGATACTCACCACGGTGAACTCTCCCAGCTCGACGGCGGTGAAGTCGTCTTCCTGTTTGTCCGCATTCTCGTATCTCGCGAGACCGTTGAATTTGGTGACCCAAATTGCCGTCCTGTTGTCCTTGCCAAAAATCCATGGCCCGGGGTTGAAGAGCGGGTCCGCGATTAGGACCACGTCGACTTCCAACTCCACCGCCGTCTGGGCCAGGAGATGTTGTGCGCTTCTACAATGATTAAGATTGATTTGCAAAATTTTTAGATTGAATTCTACTTAAAAACTCTGCTGTTCGCCTCCGCTAAATATTTTTTGTATTGAGGGCAGTTTGCGGCTCCGGCCACGTGTTCCGCCCTCGCCGCTGGGATGTTCAATCTGGTGCACAGCACGCAACACCTTGTTGCTATGCATCCGTTTATGTGGTGTCCTACTGTGCCACATCTTCTGCACAATTCTCTACCTTCGAATTTCTCTGGGCAGGAGTACGCCATGTGACCAAACGCGTGGCATCGGTAGCACCTTACAATGTTCACCGCCCTCCTCATTTTGCATATAGTGAAGCCAATCTTAATTTTGTTCCCCTCACCCAGCTTGTCCGCGACCTCCACCGGAACTGCGACTATCGCCGTTTTATTCCCTCCGTAACCAAATTTCAGTGCCCTGACCTCGATTTCCGCGGCAAGCGATTCGCCTATGTCCGCGCTCAGCGCGATTTCTCGTCTAATTTCTTCTTTGTTCAGCGTAGGCTCTATCTCGCTAATTTCGAGAGTTATTTTCGGAGTGAGTTTTCTAACCGTTGTTTCGGGGCCTAATGCTACTCTGACCGTGTTTTCCAATGCCATAGGATTTGACTCTTTTTGAAGTTCGATTATCAAGTCCCCTCCTCTGGAACGTCTAACCGTCTGGACTCCCCTTAATTTGTCCGATGCCTCGTCCTTTAGTTTCTTTATTATGTCCGCGTATGTTCTTTCTGCTGTCGCTTTGACTATTATAGCCTCCGATTTGGGAGGTGGGGGGGGTTTCCTAATTCTTTTGATCCTGTCTTCTTCTTTCTTCCTATTTTCTTCCTCCTCTAATCTTTTTTTCCTAATCTCCTTTTCTTTCCTTTTCTCGATCGCAATTTGTTTCCTCTTTTCAGCTTTTCCCATTGTCCACCCATCCTCATCGTTTCCTTCTCGAGCCTCCTCTTCCCCGCTCGCCAGGTTCGCGTCCTCGTCGTCTTCTTCTTCTTCTGCCCCCGTCCTATCTACTATCGTTTCTTTCTTCCTAGCTAAATTCTTTCTGCTAATATTTTTCCCCTTAGACTCCCCTGTCCTGCTTCCTTCTGCCTTAGAATTCCTACTCTCTATCTCTCTCGCTTTTTCCGCGGCCGCTGACCTCCTAATAAAGCCCGGTGAGCACTGCGTTTCTTTATTTTGAAAGCCTAGCATTTCTCGCATTTCGATATTCTGTACAAAATATAGCAAGCAATTAGACGCCGTCACAGCATGGTGTGCGTGTCTCTCCATAGCCTGGACCTCCTTTCTTACGTGGGTGACCCATTCCTCCCCCTCGGTACTCTTCTCTACTTCCCAGAGAGTTTTTTTGATCCCAGCTGAATATTCTTTCACCTTTTTTATGGTCTTCGCGAGGTCGTTAACCATCTCTTTTATCTCTTTTTCTTCCCCCTTTGTTTCTAAGTCTACCGTTTCGATTTCTAGTTCCGAATTCTTATTCGAATCTACCTCGTTTCCGATATTCAGGGGGACCGTTTTCTCGCCCGAATCGTGCCTACTCTTTTTTTTTGTTACCAAAGGACGCACTCCTCTTATCCCTTTTCCTATTTCCGAATCTGTTGACTCACTCGTGTACCCTCCATCCGCTTTTCTCTTTCCCTTTTTCTGCCTCCCACCCTGCGACATTACTAATTTCCTCCTAATAGGAGAACCACTAGGAGTCGCGAAATTTTCCTGATCTGCCGTAGTACTCATGTTAACGTGTTTACTTAATATCGGTAACGACTCATTTGTGAAACTCTATTTACTAATTTATTCTTTTTCTATTTTCAGGTTCGTGATTCTCTCCCAGGTTACCCAAGGATTCCCCAGGACACTAAGAAAACTGTAAACGATCAGGTTTCCTTTCGAAGATTTTCCTCTTTATTAAATTAAATTAACCGTAACCCGCAACTGTCTCTCTCTCTCTCTAGCCACGCAAGCAACAATTTACACACTAAATTTTAACGAATCGCATATAATCTTAATATTATTTTAATCCTATTTCGCTACGCACTTAAACCTATCCGCTAACACTATTTAATTAAGACCTAACTCTAATACGTTTATTCGTACTGCCGTCCGGAAACTTATAGCGCGGAGTTTTCCCGTCGGCTGTCCGAAAACTTTCCGCGCCAAACCGCGGTCCGGAAACTTTTCGCCCCAAAATTTCCCGTCGGCAAACAAAATGACTTTTCACAAGGTTACCCGGCACTCCACCCACAAACCAATTCCGAGGAACAATAGCGGGGGACCCCCTGCGGTGCGCTTGTTACTTTATTCTACTACAAACTGACTCTAGCCGAAGTTACCCATAAGATGGACAAGGCCCGCTAGCTCTCTTTCTATCGAACTACTAGTGTGCAGCCTTAAGGGTGCGCACTAGAGTCTATCTTTGTCTTCGAAATCTACGCTCTCTTTCTATTCGCTAGTCCGAAAACTTTTGGCGCGAGTCCGAAAACTTTCCGCGCGAACTCAATTTCCGCCGTCGGCAAGCGAGTCCGGAAACTTATCGCGCGAAAACGAATTCTGCCGTCGGCCACTACTGAAAAGCACTCCCTGCTGTTATAACTAACTGTTTTAAACACTCCACTCGTTAAACACTAACTATTATCCCCGCACAGCGGATAGCTGCTAAAATACTACAACAAGACCCCCCATTAACGGCACAGCGTCACTATTTTAATGATAACTAATCACCACTATCGTAATTATCTATTATGTACTTAAACAAAAACTCTAATTTACTAAGTCCTCAACTGAAATCTCTCGAGTAATCAAACCTAAAACCTCGGTGTCTGTACCCTAGTAGCTTAACCTAACCTAACCTAACCTAACCTAACCTAACCTAACCTAACCTAACCTAACCTAACCTAACCTAACCTAACCTAACCTAACCTAACCTAACCTAACCTAACCTAACCTAACCTAACCTAACCTAACCTAACCTAACCTAACCTAACCTAACCTAACCTTTTTTTTTTTTTTTTTTTTTTTTTTTTTTTTTTTTACGTTGGGGAAATCCGTTATGGATAACCCCCCCCATTGCTGGAAATGAGGGGGGCCAATGTCGGACTCTCACCGACTAAAACCCCACGGCCGCCCCTAGACATCTAACGCGGGGTGCCGGGATCGCGCGAGCATACAACCGGACACCCTCGCTGTCTATCGATAGACCATCCCGATGGGGGAGTGAAGCTCCCCCAACGTTTAACCCCTCTACAAGGGAACCGCAGCGACGGCGACTGCGTTTCCCCCTCCCTAGGTCACCCGATGGGACGCCGAGTTCCAGCTCGACGCCCCGATGACCCGAGAGATCCCGTCGTTCGCCCATACCGGTGCGCGATAAAGAAAGGCGCGTAACGGTAAAATACCCACCGGCGGTACGAACGAGGGGATCCCAGTACGCGGTAAGGCCCGCCCCTCGGAGGGGTGCATTTCGCACACCCCCGGGGCGAGCCCCCATCCCGTGAGTCCAGGAGGTACCCGGTACCTCCACCCTCACTGCCCTCCTCCGGCGATCGAGCGTCCCCGATCGTGGGAGGAGGGGTATCCCCGTTTTTGGACTGCGCCAGAAGGGCGCAGCCTCTTACACCCCCCCGGTGGACCGCGCCAGAAGGGCGCGGCCTCTTTCCCTCCCGGTGGACCACACCAGAAGGGTGTGGCCTCTTCCAACCCCGTGGACCACGCCTGAAGGGCGTGGCCTCTTACCCCGTGTCCATTACCCCCTCCCTCGGAGGAGGAGCCGGAGCGGCCGGTTCTTTCCCCGCGCCTCCACCTCGGTTCTGCCCGGGTTTGGTCCCGGACAGAAACGAGGGGCACGCGCGGGTCCCTGATCTGTGGCCTGCAGGCAGGCCAAGATCCCCGCAAAGGGGGCACTTCGGCGGCGACCTACAAGTCGCCGCTCGGTGCCCCTCCTCCCCGCACCTATAACACCGGCCGATCCGGCTCGGCTCCTCCGTATAGGCACATTTTGCCTGTGTGTGGCCTCGACGAAGGCAGCGGTAGCATTGGAGCATACGTTGCTCCAATACCTCTACCCTCGCCGAGGCCCACCCCACCCTTATCCGGCCGGCGCCGGCCACCTTTCTAGCCGCCGCTAAAGGCAGCCTGGCCCAGCACGTGCCGGGCCCCATCCCCGAAGGCGGTCTGGTGACCACCCCCACGCGTAGGAGCTCGGGGGCGCAGTCCGCTGCGCCCGCGAGTGCGGAACGAACCGCCTCCGGGGTGGCATTAACGCCAAGCCCCCGGAGACGGATCTCCGCCGTCCTCGTGGGGGTGCCCACCAGCACCCCTGTACCCGCCAGGGCCTCCCTCATCTTACCGGCGAGAGCCTCGGCCTTCGCCCTATTACCTTCCCCCCGGACCCTAATCATTAGGGCCCCAGTTCTCGCCACCCCAAACGCGACTCCGTCGGTGATGCCGACGGATTCTAAGGGGACCTGGCGGGTAACCACCTCCATCGCGCCGGCCAACGACGCCTCCACCCCCAACGGCACGGTGAGGGTCACCGCCGCCGTCTTCGGCGCCCGCGGCAATCGCGGTGTCGCCTTGCCCCCCGGAGGACCATCCCCTCCCACTCGCGCGGGGGTCTTCCCCTGCTTCGCAGGTGGCTGGGTGGGTGCAGCCCCCGGAGCAGGCCGCGCTGCGGCCACTTTGGCCGCCCGCTTGGCCTTGCCCCGGGAGACCACCTCCACCCAGCTCCCCTCCCCTCCCGCCGCAGGGGTGGTGGGGGGGACCGTCTCCCCCCCTGACGTCACCCCGGAATGCGCCGAGCTCGCGGATCGAGCCCGGCGGCCCGATTTCGGGGTCTTATCCCCCCTCCCCCCCTTCGTGGTCCCCTTTTTACGGGGGGCCACGCTCCCGGCGGGAGGGGGCCCCGCGAAACGCTCTGCAGCGTCCCGCGGGACCTCCCTCCCGCCGTGAGGTAGAAGCGCCGCAATAATGCGCCTCTCCATCTCCCTCATCTTTCCCTCGACGATGTCAACCACTATACGGTTGACATCCTCGAGGGAAAACAACGCGTCGCGGCGGGATCCCCCCGCGTCTTCCCTGGTCCCCGCGTCTACCCCGGTTACCGGCTGGGGTGGCGGACGCGGCCGCAACCCCTCCCTCCCCGTCGTCGAAGGGGGTGGAGAAACCCCACCCGTGGACACGGGTTTTCCCCCCTCACCCCCACCCTTGGAACTCCTCTTGGCCATACGAACGGCTACCGGCCCCTCGTATTTGTCCAAGAGGTCGTCCCTTTCATTTTGCACGAGGCGGAGGCGTCCCTCCAGCTCTCGTGCATAGTCCTGTATCCCCGCGATGTCCGAAGACACGCACCCCGTAGCGCTCGCGCGAGCTCCGAGCTCGTAGCCGGCGGCGCGAATGCGCCGACTCGCAACCCGGAGCTCGTTCTGGAGGCTCCCCTTGAGGCCCTTCGAGACGGTTGACACGCGGTCAACCGCCTCGGTCGCCTCCCGAATGATCTGGGTCAGCCCGTCGGTTACAGTTGTACTGCACTCGACGGACAGATCCTTCACACTCGGGAGGTTCCGCGCCGATCCCTTCGAGAACCGAACGTTCTCGGACCCGTAGTAGTCCCCCAGAGGGGGGGACGACCTCACGACAACCTTACCCGGCGCGACCTCAAGGGGAGCCCCGCCCCTCTTCCTACCCGTGCCCATCGAGGAGACGGACGAATGAACGGAGCTCTGAGTCTCCCATTCGTCCGCCCCCCCGCCCCGCTCCCACGGTAGAGCCCCGTACTCCTCCCAAGGGAGTCCCGGAGACAGCGGCACCCCCACACTCAGCATCGGACGCGGCGACCCCGCGGACCGTGACGTTCCCGCCACAGCCCCCGGAGACGCCGGATCCGAGCGAGGCGAAGACGCCGCCGCCTCCGTCCCCACCCCGCGACTGTCGTCTCGGTTGCCCGAGCCGCCAGCCGCGGAGGCATCCCCGCCGGCGGAGGTACCCTCCCCCGCAGAAACGCCTGACACTCCCCCCGACCCTTTCGAGCCCGCCTTCCCCTTACCGCGCCCCTTCGCGGATTTAATCCCCTTATCCCCAAATATTTTAGAAAAGTCCATGATTCATGACGCCCTTGGTTACGCCACCCCCGAAGGAGTGGTTCACTCGTCAGGCAAAATATATACTCGGTGCGGAAACACTAACCACCGGGGCGCCGCAACCCCGGCAGGCCCTATACAACCACGGTTCGGGCAAACCCGTGGAGGTGGCATACTAGCGATCCGATGCACCCACCGGACCCACTCCCGGCGTCTAATCCGGGAGTGCTCCCTCACCGCATGCCAGAGCTTGGAGTTAAGGACTTTGAGAGGTTTATCCTCCTCGCAGGGCCGGCCGATTAAGGCAAGCCCCCCCGTGCCGTAAAACATGACCACGGACACGGTATGGGGCCACGGGCAGACATCTTGCTGCCCGTGACACTTGGTTTACACGCGGAGGCATTGCCCGTCTGTGGGAGAAGCCCACAGGAAAAAGAGTGGGGAATGCCCCCGCGTGCACCCCTCGCCCCGTTAGCACACACCGCAGTATGTCCCAGGGTCCACCACGAGGAGGTGGGGCGAGAGGAATTAGACCTTGGACAACCCTCAAATAGAGAGTACGGACCGACAGTGGATCTGAATCACCACTGTAGGCGCCCAAGGTCCTAGGACCCCAACCTAACCTAACCTAACCTAACCTAACCTTTTTTTTTTTTTTTTTTTTTTTTTTTTTTTTTTTTTTTTTTTTTTTTTTTTTTTTTTTTTTTTTCGTGTGAAAATGCATTACGCATACCTCGGCCTCCTGGGGGATAGCCGAGGTTATGTGGGACTCTCCTCGGGTGGGGGTCGAGTCGCGAAGCGACTCGATCCCCTCCCGAGGCATACCGCACTAAAAACACACGCCCACCTAAGCTATGTAGGAGGTGCCTGGATCTCGCGAGAACTCAACAGGACACCCCCTAGCTATACATGCATCCCGGGGGGAGGGGTTAGCTCCCCCCATACCTAACACTAACTGGACCCTGGGCGGAGGGACCCGCCCAGTGTCCCCATCCCTGGAGCCTTCGGATTGGGCTTCCCGAGCCCCAGCTCGGTCCACCCACAGCTCCCGGAGCCCTCCTGCCCCGCTCGAGCAGGGACCCGTGGGTCCCCGCCCGGCCAGGGCAGGAGGGCGCCGACACCGGCAAGGGAGGGTCGTCGGAGGCGCATCCGAACGCCCCGACCCTCCCCACCCCACCCCCCACGCGCCCCACCCCAGAGCTCGCCTCTGGGGTGTGGCCGGCACCCCGCCACAAAAGACCGAAGTCTCGGGGTGCCGTGCCACCCCGGTGGGATTAACTCCCCCCCGGGGGCCGGGGTTAGCTCACTCCCCCGGCCCCCCCATCCTCAGCCCCCCGCGACGGGGGCATACGGCGGTGCGAAGGGCGAACCCTTCGCACCGCCAAGGGAAGTCCCGCCCCCCCGGGAGGGGGGGGCATTAGTTGGCGCGGGGAGGGGAACACTCCCCGCGCCCTCCCACCCATCACCGTCCCCCCACTCGGGGGACCCGCTGCGTCGCGGGGGGACGTCCCCCGCGTCGCATCACCCGATCCCGTCGCCCTTCCCCTTCTCCCTGAAGGGGAGGGCGGCGCACGACGACGCGGGGGACGTCCCCGCGCCATCCTCCTCCTCGCCGAGCCCGGGTCCCGTTCCCGGGCTCGCTCGGCGGCCTCCTTCTGGGACATCACTGTCTCGCAGAAGGAGGCCACCGCCTTCGCCGACCTCCCGCCCCCGATCAAGTGGTCGAACAAGATCGGGAGCGAGAGGTCCCACCCTTCCACCGCGGCTCTAAGGACACGGCGCGGCTCGGCCCATGCCGGACACTCCTCGAGTGTATGCCGCGCCGTGTCCACCTCCTCGCCGCAGTGGTGGCACTGCGCTGCTGGCTCCCGCCCCATCCTATGCAGGTACTCACCGAAACAACCGTGTCCGGTGAGCACCTGCGTGAGGCGGAAGGTCAACCCAACTCGCCTCCCGCACCATGTATCGAACATGGGCAGGAGGGCCCGAACTACCGGACGTGCCGAGGATGAAAGCATTTGCTTCCATCGCTCGAACACGTCCGCGCGGGCCTGGCGTCTCCGCACCTCGAGCTCCCCATCCTCCTCGGCCGTCAGCTCCTCCCCAGGGGGGCGGCGGGACTCACAGGCGATCCGGTATATGATCGCCTGCCCCGCCGCCACCACGTGGAAGGGAGGAACCACGGCCAAGAGGCCCGCCACCTCGGTGGAGATGGTGCGGTACCCCCGTATGGCCCGCAAGGCCAGCCGACGCCGCACTCTTTCCAAGAGTGCGATACTGCGTCGGCTGGCCTCGAGCGAGCGGTGCCATACGGGGGCCCCATAAAGGGCAATAGACCGCACCACCCCCAGATAGAGGCGGCGGACATACACCTAACCTAACCTAACCTAACCTAACCTTTTTTTTTTTTTTTTTTTTTTTTCGTGTGAAAATGCATTACGCATACCTCGGCCTCCTGGGGGATAGCCGAGGTTATGTGGGACTCTCCTCGGGTGGGGGTCGAGTCGCGAAGCGACTCGATCCCCTCCCGAGGCATACCGCACTAAAAACACACGCCCACCTAAGCTATGTAGGAGGTGCCTGGATCTCGCGAGAACTCAACAGGCCACCCCCTAGCTATACATGCATCCCGGGGGGAGGGGTTAGCTCCCCCCATACCTAACACTAACTGGACCCTGGGCGGAGGGACCCGCCCAGTGTCCCCATCCCTGGAGCCTTCGGATTGGGCTTCCCGAGCCCCAGCTCGGTCCACCCACAGCTCCCGGAGCCCTCCTGCCCCGCTCGAGCAGGGACCCGTGGGTCCCCGCCCGGCCAGGGCAGGAGGGCGCCGACACCGGCAAGGGAGGGTCGTCGGAGGCGCATCCGAACGCCCCGACCCTCCCCACCCCACCCCCCACGCGCCCCACCCCAGAGCTCGCCTCTGGGGTGTGGCCGGCACCCCGCCACAAAAGACCGAAGTCTCGGGGTGCCGTGCCACCCCGGGGGGATTAACTCCCCCCCGGGGGCCGGGGTTAGCTCACTCCCCCGGCCCCCCCATCCTCAGCCCCCCGCGACGGGGGCATACGGCGGTGCGAAGGGCGAACCCTTCGCACCGCCAAGGGAAGTCCCGCCCCCCCGGGAGGGGGGGGCATTAGTTGGCGCGGGGAGGGGAACACTCCCCGCGCCCTCCCACCCATCACCGTCCCCCCACTCGGGGGACCCGCTGCGTCGCGGGGGGACGTCCCCCGCGTCGCATCACCCGATCCCGTCGCCCTTCCCCTTCTCCCTGAAGGGGAGGGCGGCGCACGACGACGCGGGGGACGTCCCCGCGCCATCCTCCTCCTCGCCGAGCCCGGGTCCCGTTCCCGGGCTCGCTCGGCGGCCTCCTTCTGGGACATCACTGTCTCGCAGAAGGAGGCCACCGCCTTCGCCGACCTCCCGCCCCCGATCAAGTGGTCGAACAAGATCGGGAGCGAGAGGTCCCACCCTTCCACCGCGGCTCTAAGGACACGGCGCGGCTCGGCCCATGCCGGACACTCCTCGAGTGTATGCCGCGCCGTGTCCACCTCCTCGCCGCAGTGGTGGCACTGCGCTGCTGGCTCCCGCCCCATCCTATGCAGGTACTCACCGAAACAACCGTGTCCGGTGAGCACCTGCGTGAGGCGGAAGGTCAACCCAACTCGCCTCCCGCACCATGTATCGAACATGGGCAGGAGGGCCCGAACTACCGGACGTGCCGAGGATGAAAGCATTTGCTTCCATCGCTCGAACACGTCCGCGCGGGCCTGGCGTCTCCGCACCTCGAGCTCCCCATCCTCCTCGGCCGTCAGCTCCTCCCCAGGGGGGCGGCGGGACTCACAGGCGATCCGGTATATGATCGCCTGCCCCGCCGCCACCACGTGGAAGGGAGGAACCACGGCCAAGAGGCCCGCCACCTCGGTGGAGATGGTGCGGTACCCCCGTATGGCCCGCAAGGCCAGCCGACGCCGCACTCTTTCCAAGAGTGCGATACTGCGTCGGCTGGCCTCGAGCGAGCGGTGCCATACGGGGGCCCCATAAAGGGCAATAGACCGCACCACCCCCAGATAGAGGCGGCGGACGTACAACTGTGGCCCCCCGATATTGGGCAGCAGCCGCGAAAGCGCGGCCGCTGTCCTCTCCAGTCGGGGGGCCAGGAGCTCGAAGTGATCCTCGAAACGCCAGCGACCGTCGATGGTCAGGCCCAGATACTTCATAGTGGGCCTGACCTCGACGAGGGTATCTACGACCCGGATCCGGAATCCCTGGGGCGGCCGCCGCTGCCGAGACGATTCGTACAACCAAATCGCCTCGGTCTTTGCGGCGGCCACTACAAGCCCCATTCTCCGGATCCGTCCAACAACGCAGTCCAGGGCGGACTCCACGAGGCGTCCTGCCTCCTCCCAGTCCCTCCCCTCCCCATGGACCAGGGTGTCATCGCAATAGCAAATGACACCCGTCCCAGGGGGGAGGGGAACCCGCAGTGCCGCGTCAAACGCAAGGATCCACAGGAGTGGTCCTAAGACCGACCCCTGTGGAACCCCGCGGCATATCTCCCTCAGATATGCGCCATACCGGCCGGCAATATACACCTCCCTGTCGCGGAGGTAATCCCGGAGCACTTCCCGGAGATAGTGGGGGACCCGGAAGTATTCCAGGCCCTCCTCTATCTCCTTCCAGGGCAGGGTGTTGAATGCGTTGGAAATGTCCAACGACACAGCAATCAACACCCTGCCCCGGGCGACAGCCCGTTCCCGGAGGAGGCGCAGACGCTCAAGAGCATCTATAGTTGAGCGCCCCCTCCGGAACCCATACTGGCTGTCGCTCAGCCCGGGATCACCCCGCGACAGGTGCTCTCGGAGGCGGGCAGCAATTATTCTCTCGAATAACTTGCCCGCCTCGTCGAGTAAGCATACCGGCCGGTAGGCAGAGGGAGACTCTGCGGGTTTTCCGACTTTATGGAGGAGGACCAGGAACGCCTCTTTCCAACACTTGGGGAAGATCCCCCGGCACAGGCATGCATCCAAGATGCTCCTGTATGCCGGGGCATGGACCTTTAGCGCCAAGGCCGTTATACCGCCAGGAACGCCATCGGGGCCGGGGGCCTTCTTGCCCCTAGCCCGGCGCTCCTGGATGGCCTGGTCGAGCTCCCACTCGGAGACCCGGAGTTCGTCCGACCAATCGCTGGTCGGACCCGGGACGCGTACAGTCCCCCCCTCCCCCCCGTCGCCGGGGGGGAAGAGGGTATCGACGACGCGTCCCAAGAACTCCGGGTCCATACTCTCCGCGACAGGGGGCGCCCGAGGACGGAGCTTCCCAAGCACCATCCTATACGGGCGCCCCCACGGATCCTCTCGGAGAGTCTGCAGGAGCTCGTTCCAGGCCTTGGCCTTGGCTGCGGTAATCGCACGCTTGAGGGCCACGGCGGACGATCTATACTCCCTGTACAGATCGTCCACCGTCGGCTCCGGGTCGCCACCGTGAAAGTGGCGTCGCCGAGCGCGGACGTACCGGCGGCGGGCTTGACCGGCCAAGCTGCGAAGCTCGGCCAGCTCGCCCGACCACCAGTACACAGACTTACGAGGGGGACAGGCCCGGACCCGGGGCATCGCTACGTCGCAGATCATCTGCAACGTGCCCCGGAGCCAAGCCGCCCCCTCGTCAGGTCCACGCTCCCTGGCCGGAGGCCAGGCGGAGCCGATAGTCACGGCCCTCAGCAGGTCCATGTCTAGCCGCTTCAGCGCCCATCTGGGCGCCGAAAGGGCGCTACTTCGCCGGAGGAGGGGCGTGTCCACCGGCGGGTCCGAGACCACAGCCACATCCATCAGGATGTAGCTGTGGTCCGAGAGGGTTTCCCCCTCCCAGACCCGCCACCTGGACACATGGCGTGAGGCGGAAGCGGTCGCGAACGAGACGTCCACAATCGACCAACCGTTCCACCTCACGCACGTCGGCACGGAGCCCCGGTTAAGTAACCGGAGCTCCAGCCCCTCCATCCATTCTTCCAGGACTCCACCTCGGGGGTCGGCCCTGGGGTTTCCCCAACTAAGAGACTTCGCATTGAAGTCCCCCAGGACCAACACCGGACCGGCTAAGTGAGGGGCCAACATGCCCCTCAACCGGTCCAGAAACTCCCCGAGTTCGGTGGAGCCACGGTTCGGCGAACAGTAGCACCCCGCGACCAGAAATCTTCCCCATTTCACCAACACCGCCCCCCGGCTCCGTTCGACCACGGAGCAAGGGGGCAACCTCGCCGATTGGCGAAACCATATCGCCACGGAGCCCTCCAGATCCCCGAACCATTGTGGTTGGTCGGGGATCTCGAAGGGCTCCGCGGCAACTGCCAGGCCAACCTCAAGCTCCGCCAGGCGTTGGACCATCAGGTCCTGTGCCCGGCGGCAATTGTTGAGGTTGGCCTGGAGAACCAGCTGGGAGCACCCGCGAGCGGAACTAGGCATTGTCCGGGCTCGCGGGTGCTCCCACCTGAACAGACTCAGGGATGGGAGGGGGAACCCCCTGCCCACCCCGAGTCTGTTCCACCTCCATCATGTTTAAGGGGGAGGTAGGGGGGAGGGGCTGTCCGGCCCCTCCACCTCCCCCTGTGGTCTCAGGGGACGGCGCCACACCGCCGCCCCCCTTGGACCTCTTCTTCTTTGAAGGCGGGGAGCACGCCTTGCTCCCCGCCTTGTGATTAGCGGGCCTGCCCGCCCCCGCGCACACTACGCAATGGGGGGCGGACAGGCACGCAGCCGCTCGGTGGGATGGATCCCCGCACCGGTAGCAATGGCCGCTCCGGTCCACCTCGGCAGTGCACCGCTGCCTCACATGCCCGAGTGCGAGGCAGCGGAAACACTGCATTGGCCGGGCGGCCAGGACCACCACCCGTGCGAGGGTCCACCCCACCCTAACGGTTTTGGCCCTCTCCAGAGCCAAGGCCGCCACAGCCGGGCACTGCACCCATATGGTGCCGAGTCCGCCAGGCGGGACCTTGATGTCCCCGACCCTGACGGACTCGGGGGTGCAGCCCCCGGCCAACGCCACCGCCGCCACCACCTCCTGAGGGGTGATGGAAAGGTCCAGGCCCGTCAGACGGAGCTCCGCCTTTTTGACGGGCCTGGCCACCCTCACGTCCATGTCCCTCAGGACGCTGGACATTCCGGCGGCGAGGGCGTCCGCCTTAATGCCCCCGTCGGCACCGGGGACCTGAATAATCAGGCCCCCGGTGACTGCCCGCTTCCAGTGCAGGGTCTCAATGCCCAGGGCGCCGAGATCGACGCCCTGTCGAGCCCTGCGTATAGCCTCCTCGTAGGTGGCCTTGCTCCCCTCCGGGACGGTGATCGTCACCGCCGCGGAACGGGGAGGGGCCACCACACGAGGAGGTGCCTTCTTAGCGGGCCCGGTCCCCCCCTTAGGGGAGGGAACCGCTAGGGGGCGGGCGGACGCGGCCTTGGCCCTCTGCCTCTCCTTCCTCCCCACCACCCGGGACCAAGTCTCCTCCGTAGAGGGGAGCGATGCCCCGGGTTGGTGGGGAGTGGCGATTACCGACGCCACTACACGAGGGGTTGGGGGGGCGGGGGAGGCCATGGCATCCCCCTGTCCTCCCTTCCCCTTCCCCTTCTTCTTTTTCTTCTTCTTCGATTTCCCCCTCGCCTCCGGCCCCCCGGCGGGGGTAAGTACCCCACCGGGAAGGACAACGGAGGTTAGGGGGACGTTGGCCGACGCAGGCGGAGCAACGGGGGCGGGGACTCCCGAGGGAGTCCCGGCCAACCACGCCGCGCCCGCGTACGACTTCGACGAGGGGGGGTAGCGGCCCCCCAGCACCGGTCGGAGCTCCTCACGGAACGCCATTAATTTGGCATCCATGAGGGCCCCGATCCGGGCCAGGAGGACCGCATCCCCACTCGGCGCCGGAGGAGAAGGCGCCACCACCGAGGGGACCACCACCGCAGGGCTGGTGGGCAGCGGTGATGGAGCAGCAGGCACAGACACGGCCGGCCGCTCCCTCAACGCCGCCAGCTCCACCCTGAGGGAGGCAAGGGCACCCTCCACATCCCCCAATCTGCTTTTAAGGGACGCATTCTCCCCCCTGAGGGCACGGTTCTCCGCCTGCACCCTCTCCCAGAGGGCAAATGCAGGCGGTCTCTCCGTGCTCCCCCCAGGGGGGGCGTCCCCACTACCAGAGGCGGCGGAGGTGGCGGAGGAAGGGGAGGCTTCCTGCCATCCCCTCCTCTCCAATTCCCTCATACCCGCCTCAACGAGCCGGGCCGCGTCCTTTAGGGCCCGGACCGCCGTACCCTTTAAATTGCCGCTCCTGAGGGCAGTAAGCTCGACCTTTCGGCCGGCGGCCACCACCTCAGCGGCAATTTCTCCAGGTAGGAGGTCCCGCAACTCGAACTGCCGCTCCTCGACAGTGGGCGCACCCTTGTTGCGGGGCCTCTTAACCCTCTCCTCATCGGAGTCGTCAGACACCCGGAGCGACGCGCGGCGCTTCCCAGACGCCCGCGACGTCCATGACGCCTGCGAAGCGACCGAAAGCTCGTCGTCGTCCCTCCTCCTCCCCGGGGAGTCCCCAATAATAATTGGCCGGTTGTCAGTCGGCCCAACCCCTCCCGGCTCCGGAGCCGGAACGTCGGGACGATCAACGAGACCGGGATCTTTCCCGGCCTCGCTGGCCGTCATCCGACGCGTCCGGGGCCCTTTCCTCACCGAGGAATCAACTCCTGAACTCCCCGCTTCCGGGCACGGTAACCCCTCCTTCTCGACTGCTTCCGGGCGCAGTAACCCCTCCTCCACAACATCATACTCCCGAGGCTCATCATCAAAATACATATCAATACATATCTGGCCTTGGTTACTACCCCCACCCATTTCTGGGCGAGGGCCTCACTCGTCAGCCACTATTAGCGATAATGGCGGACGAATGAAAATACTCCCGGGGGGCTCCGCTCCACCCCTACCGCCGGGGATCCTAGGGTCTCATCCCTGAGACCCCTTGTCACTACCCGGCCCCGGATTAGGCCGGAGGTGAGAAAACCCACCCCCCTACTGCTGCGCGTGTGCCCCCACGCACTAGGTGCGTAGGCGCACACGCGCATCAGTGGCGCGCTAGATGGCCGATGTATCCACCGACCCACCAGAGTGCAATGGTGCTACCTTCACCGCGCGCCGAAGCTTAGTAGTTAGAGACATATTTTATAGAGGTTTGTCATCCTCGCGGGCCGGCCGATCAAGGCAAGCCCCCCGTTCCGGTAAAACATGACCACCGGTTTACGGTATAAGCCTCGGCGTTGACCTGCCCCTGGCCAACGTTAGTCCGAGACATAAAAAACACGGGAGGACGCTACCTCCTGCGCAGAAGGCGCAGTGCAAAATCTCAGGGAACGCCCTTCCGTGCCCCCCTCGCTCCGTTAGCACACACCGCAGTGTGTCCCAGGGTCCACCACGAGGAGGTGGAGCGAGAGGATTTAGCCCCGTGACATCCCTCAAATAGAGAGAACGGACCTTCAGTGGATCAGAGTCACCACTGAAAGCGCCACGGGGCCTTAGACCCCAAAAAGGTCTTAGGCATACTCTCGTAGGTTGGTGCTCTTCAATGAATCCCTGAGATGACTGCCGGTCCGAGCCCCGGTGCCATCAGTCTAGGGGCGGCGACACGCGCCTGCGTAAACAGACCAAGTCCCCGCAGCCCCTTTCGAGGCGCATGGTGGATTCTGGCCGCCGGAGGGGAGCATTTACCATACCCTCAGGGACGAGGACACATATATGCACATGCTCTTCGCAATGTGCATACACATATCCTCTATTCCCCCGGCTTGTCCCAAGGCAAGCCAACCGTTGAGATATTCTTCGGAGCGGTCGCACGTGGCCGGTCGACGTCATAAAAAGACAAACACAAACATATATAACGGCCCGCAGGCACACATCCCGCGTCGACCCACGAGCCACGTGCAAACCGTTATCCGAGAAAATATCGATCCGGCGCCCGTAACAGCTGGTAAACATACACAATGGCCCGAAGGCCATTCCTCCCGTGTCAGCCGTTACGTGCACACGCTAATCCGAGATAAACTCGATCAACGGTGTTTACGGGAAAGACATATGTTCCGGGGGCCATACCCCGCTTCAATGTCTCCCTTGGGGATTGTTGACCTCTGTGGTCCTAACAATACCCCAGCGGCGATACCTTAGGCTTATACTTTATATCCCATCACTGTATCCTCGTCTTTCTATTCACTAGACGAGGGACTCCGGTATGCCATCATCGGTAATACGCCGTAACGCTCACAGGGATTAAGCGGGTAGCTTATTCCCAAATAACTTTCCCCTCTCTTACAGAGGGTAATCGTTCGTCTCTGTATCGTCAGTCTCTTGTAGTAGGAAGCGCAATGCTCCCGGATTTTCGGCTGCTAGGATGACCCCGGGGGGCCCTTAATTAAAGGGGCTCATCTCATCCTACCCGGCGGATGAGAGTCCCCCAGGCCCCCGTCGTGTGAACGGACCCACGGGAGACAAAGTCGAGAACCGTGCCTGTCACCGGCCTCATCCCTTCGAAGCCTACTAATCCCTCCAACATCCGATCGGACTTTCGCTCTGCTTAGTGTGTCCCCGGAGGCAATTTTGGCAACAGATAAGCTCGCTCCCGCACCCTTAGTATGGGTCCGTCCCCGGCTCGAGAGTGGTCCCTGTCTTGTATGGATCTCTCTACCTCGGGGAGTACTACCACACCCAGTGCACTGGAGCTCACCCCCTGCGCGCGTAATCACCCCCACTAGACGGGCCATTCTTCTAAGAGAACATGAAACGGATAAAGTTCCATGGTGGCGGATAAAGCCACTGTGCACTCGTCTACGGCCACACACATCATCGGAGTGCTACTAACCGCCGGATGTACCCCTCACACCGTTCGCACACACCGAAGTGTGTCCCAAGGTGCACCACGTGGAGGTGGTGTGAGAGGATTTAGGCATATGACATTCTTTAGTACTCAGTACAGAGAAATATCTTTACAGATCACTCCGACAGAGATCACTGTATAAGATCACTACGATGGATCTGAATCACCATCGTAGTGGCCATATGCCTATGCACCTCAAAAAGGTCTTAGGCATACTCTCGTAGGTTGGTGCTCTTCAATGAATCCCTGAGATGACTGCCGGTCCGAGCCCCGGTGCCATCAGTCTAGGGGCGGCGACACGCGCCTGCGTAAACAGACCAAGTCCCCGCAGCCCCTTTCGAGGCGCATGGTGGATTCTGGCCGCCGGAGGGGAGCATTTACCATACCCTCAGGGACGAGGACACATATATGCACATGCTCTTCGCAATGTGCATACACATATCCTCTATTCCCCCGGCTTGTCCCAAGGCAAGCCAACCGTTGAGATATTCTTCGGAGCGGTCGCACGTGGCCGGTCGACGTCATAAAAAGACAAACACAAACATATATAACGGCCCGCAGGCACACATCCCGCGTCGACCCACGAGCCACGTGCAAACCGTTATCCGAGAAAATATCGATCCGGCGCCCGTAACAGCTGGTAAACATACACAATGGCCCGAAGGCCATTCCTCCCGTGTCAGCCGTTACGTGCACACGCTAATCCGAGATAAACTCGATCAACGGTGTTTACGGGAAAGACATATGTTCCGGGGGCCATACCCCGCTTCAATGTCTCCCTTGGGGATTGTTGACCTCTGTGGTCCTAACAATACCCCAGCGGCGATACCTTAGGCTTATACTTTATATCCCATCACTGTATCCTCGTCTTTCTATTCACTAGACGAGGGACTCCGGTATGCCATCATCGGTAATACGCCGTAACGCTCACAGGGATTAAGCGGGTAGCTTATTCCCAAATAACTTTCCCCTCTCTTACAGAGGGTAATCGTTCGTCTCTGTATCGTCAGTCTCTTGTAGTAGGAAGCGCAATGCTCCCGGATTTTCGGCTGCTAGGATGACCCCGGGGGGCCCTTAATTAAAGGGGCTCATCTCATCCTACCCGGCGGATGAGAGTCCCCCAGGCCCCCGTCGTGTGAACGGACCCACGGGAGACAAAGTCGAGAACCGTGCCTGTCACCGGCCTCATCCCTTCGAAGCCTACTAATCCCTCCAACATCCGATCGGACTTTCGCTCTGCTTAGTGTGTCCCCGGAGGCAATTTTGGCAACAGATAAGCTCGCTCCCGCACCCTTAGCATGGGTCCGTCCCCGGCTCGAGAGTGGTCCCTGTCTTGTATGGATCTCTCTACCTCGGGGAGTACTACCACACCCAGTGCACTGGAGCTCACCCCCTGCGCGCGTAATCACCCCCACTAGACGGGCCATTCTTCTAAGAGAACATGAAACGGATAAAGTTCCATGGTGGCGGATAAAGCCACTGTGCACTCGTCTACGGCCACACACATCATCGGAGTGCTACAAGGTCTTAGGCATACTCTCGTAGGTTGGTGCTCTTCAATGAATCCCTGAGATGACTGCCGGTCCGAGCCCCGGTGCCATCAGTCTAGGGGCGGCGACACGCGCCTGCGTAAACAGACCAAGTCCCCGCAGCCCCTTTCGAGGCGCATGGTGGATTCTGGCCGCCGGAGGGGAGCATTTACCATACCCTCAGGGACGAGGACACATATATGCACATGCTCTTCGCAATGTGCATACACATATCCTCTATTCCCCCGGCTTGTCCCAAGGCAAGCCAACCGTTGAGATATTCTTCGGAGCGGTCGCACGTGGCCGGTCGACGTCATAAAAAGACAAACACAAACATATATAACGGCCCGCAGGCACACATCCCGCGTCGACCCACGAGCCACGTGCAAACCGTTATCCGAGAAAATATCGATCCGGCGCCCGTAACAGCTGGTAAACATACACAATGGCCCGAAGGCCATTCCTCCCGTGTCAGCCGTTACGTGCACACGCTAATCCGAGATAAACTCGATCAACGGTGTTTACGGGAAAGACATATGTTCCGGGGGCCATACCCCGCTTCAATGTCTCCCTTGGGGATTGTTGACCTCTGTGGTCCTAACAATACCCCAGCGGCGATACCTTAGGCTTATACTTTATATCCCATCACTGTATCCTCGTCTTTCTATTCACTAGACGAGGGACTCCGGTATGCCATCATCGGTAATACGCCGTAACGCTCACAGGGATTAAGCGGGTAGCTTATTCCCAAATAACTTTCCCCTCTCTTACAGAGGGTAATCGTTCGTCTCTGTATCGTCAGTCTCTTGTAGTAGGAAGCGCAATGCTCCCGGATTTTCGGCTGCTAGGATGACCCCGGGGGGCCCTTAATTAAAGGGGCTCATCTCATCCTACCCGGCGGATGAGAGTCCCCCAGGCCCCCGTCGTGTGAACGGACCCACGGGAGACAAAGTCGAGAACCGTGCCTGTCACCGGCCTCATCCCTTCGAAGCCTACTAATCCCTCCAACATCCGATCGGACTTTCGCTCTGCTTAGTGTGTCCCCGGAGGCAATTTTGGCAACAGATAAGCTCGCTCCCGCACCCTTAGCATGGGTCCGTCCCCGGCTCGAGAGTGGTCCCTGTCTTGTATGGATCTCTCTACCTCGGGGAGTACTACCACACCCAGTGCACTGGAGCTCACCCCCTGCGCGCGTAATCACCCCCACTAGACGGGCCATTCTTCTAAGAGAACATGAAACGGATAAAGTTCCATGGTGGCGGATAAAGCCACTGTGCACTCGTCTACGGAACCTAACCTAACCTAACCTAACCTAACCTAACCTAACCTAACCTAACCTAACCTAACCTAACCTAACCTAACCTAACCTAACCTAACCTAACCTTTTTTTTTTTTTTTTTTTTTTTTTCGTGTGAAAATGCATTACGCATACCTCGGCCTCCTGGGGGATAGCCGAGGTTATGTGGGACTCTCCTCGGGTGGGGGTCGAGTCGCGAAGCGACTCGATCCCCTCCCGAGGCATACCGCACTAAAAACACACGCCCACCTAAGCTATGTAGGAGGTGCCTGGATCTCGCGAGAACTCAACAGGACACCCCCTAGCTATACATGCATCCCGGGGGGAGGGGTTAGCTCCCCCCATACCTAACACTAACTGGACCCTGGGCGGAGGGACCCGCCCAGTGTCCCCATCCCTGGAGCCTTCGGATTGGGCTTCCCGAGCCCCAGCTCGGTCCACCCACAGCTCCCGGAGCCCTCCTGCCCCGCTCGAGCAGGGACCCGTGGGTCCCCGCCTGGCCAGGGCAGGAGGGCGCCGACACCGGCAAGGGAGGGTCGTCGGAGGCGCATCCGAACGCCCCGACCCTCCCCACCCCACCCCCCACGCGCCCCACCCCAGAGCTCGCCTCTGGGGTGTGGCCGGCACCCCGCCACAAAAGACCGAAGTCTCGGGGTGCCGTGCCACCCCGGGGGGATTAACTCCCCCCCGGGGGCCGGGGTTAGCTCACTCCCCCGGCCCCCCCATCCTCAGCCCGCCGCGACGGGGGCATACGGCGGTGCGAAGGGCGAACCCTTCGCACCGCCAAGGGAAGTCCCGCCCCCCCGGGAGGGGGGGGCATTAGTTGGCGCGGGGAGGGGAACACTCCCCGCGCCCTCCCACCCATCACCGTCCCCCCACTCGGGGGACCCGCTGCGTCGCGGGGGGACGTCCCCCGCGTCGCATCCCCCGATCCCGTCGCCCTTCCCCTTCTCCCTGAAGGGGAGGGCGGCGCACGACGACGCGGGGGACGTCCCCGCGCCATCCTCCTTCTCGCCGAGCCCGGGTCTCGTTCCCGGGCTCGCTCGGCGGCCTCCTTCTGGGACATCACTGTCTCGCAGAAGGAGGCCACCGCCTTCGCCGACCTCCCGCCCCCGATCAAGTGGTCGAACAAGATCGGGAGCGAGAGGTCCCACCCTTCCACCGCGGCTCTAAGGACACGGCGCGGCTCGGCCCATGCCGGACACTCCTCGAGTGTATGCCGCGCCGTGTCCACCTCCTCGCCGCAGTGGTGGCACTGCGCTGCTGGCTCCCGCCCCATCCTATGCAGGTACTCACCGAAACAACCGTGTCCGGTGAGCACCTGCGTGAGGCGGAAGGTCAACCCAACTCGCCTCCCGCACCATGTATCGAACATGGGCAGGAGGGCCCGAACTACCGGACGCGCCGAGGATGAAAGCATTTGCTTCCATCGCTCGAACACGTCCGCGCGGGCCTGGCGTCTCCGCACCTCGAGCTCCCCATCCTCCTCGGCCGTCAGCTCCTCCCCAGGGGGGCGGCGGGACTCACAGGCGATCCGGTATATGATCGCCTGCCCCGCCGCCACCACGTGGAAGGGAGGAACCACGGCCAAGAGGCCCGCCACCTCGGTGGAGATGGTGCGGTACCCCCGTATGGCCCGCAAGGCCAGCCGACGCCGCACTCTTTCCAAGAGTGCGATACTGCGTCGGCTGGCCTCGAGCGAGCGGTGCCATACGGGGGCCCCATAAAGGGCAATAGACCGCACCACCCCCAGATAGAGGCGGCGGACATACAACTGTGGCCCCCCGATATTGGGCAGCAGCCGCGAAAGCGCGGCCGCTGTCCTCTCCAGTCGGGGGGCCAGGAGCTCGAAGTGATCCTCGAAACGCCAGCGACCGTCGATGGTCAGGCCCAGATACTTCATAGTGGGCCTGACCTCGACGAGGGTATCTACGACCCGGATCCGGAATCCCTGGGGCGGCCGCCGCTGCCGAGACGATTCGTACAACCAAATCGCCTCGGTCTTTGCGGCGGCCACTACAAGCCCCATTCTCCGGATCCGTCCAACAACGCAGTCCAGGGCGGACTCCACGAGGCGTCCTGCCTCCTCCCAGTCCCTCCCCTCCCCATGGACCAGGGTGTCATCGCAATAGCAAATGACACCCGTCCCAGGGGGGAGGGGAACCCGCAGTGCCGCGTCAAACGCAAGGATCCACAGGAGTGGTCCTAAGACCGACCCCTGTGGAACCCCGCGGCATATCTCCCTCAGATATGCGCCATACCGGCCGGCAATATACACCTCCCTGTCGCGGAGGTAATCCCGGAGCACTTCCCGGAGATAGTGGGGGACCTGGAAGTATTCCAGGCCCTCCTCTATCTCCTTCCAGGGCAGGGTGTTGAATGCGTTGGAAATGTCCAACGACACAGCAATCAACACCCTGCCCCGGGCGACAGCCCGTTCCCGAAGGAGGCGCAGACGCTCAAGAGCGTCTATAGTTGAGCGCCCCCTCCGGAACCCATACTGGCTGTAACCTAACCTAACCTAACCTAACCTAACCTAACCTAACCTAACCTAACCTAACCTAACCTAACCTAACCTAACCTAACCTAACCTAACCTAACCTAACCTAACCTAACCTTTTTTTTTTTTTTTTTTTTTTTTTTTTTTTTTTTTTTTTTTTTTACGTTGGGGAAATCCGTTATGGATAACCCCCCCCATTGCTGGAAATGAGGGGGGCCAATGTCGGACTCTCACCGACTAAAACCCCACGGCCGCCCCTAGACATCTAACGCGGGGTGCCGGGATCGCGCGAGCATACAACCGGACACCCTCGCTGTCTATCAATAGACCATCCCGACGAGGGAGTGAAGCTCCCCCGACGTTTAACCCCTCTACGAGGAAACGCAGCGACGGCGACTGCGTTTCCCCCTCCCTAGGTCACCCGATGGGACGCCGAGTTCCAGCTCGACGCCCCGATGACCCGAGAGATCCCGTCGTTCGCCCATACCGGTGCGCGATAAAGAAAGGCGCGTAACGGTAAAATACCCACCGGCGGTACGAACGAGGGGATCCCAGTACGCGGTAAGGCCCGCCCCTCGGAGGGGTGCATTTCGCACACCCCCGGGGCGAGCCCCCATCCCGTGAGTCCAGGAGGTACCCGGTACCTCCACCCTCACTGCCCTCCTCCGGCGATCGAGCGTCCCCGATCGTGGGAGGAGGGGTATCCCCGTTTTTGGACTGCGCCAGAAGGGCGCAGCCTCTTACACCCCCCCGGTGGACCGCGCCAGAAGGGCGCGGCCTCTTTCCCTCCCGGTGGACCACACCAGAAGGGTGTGGCCTCTTCCAACCCCGTGGACCACGCCTGAAGGGCGTGGCCTCTTACCCCGTGTCCATTACCCCCTCCCTCGGAGGAGGAGCCGGAGCGGCCGGTTCTTTCCCCGCGCCTCCACCTCGGTTCTGCCCGGGTTTGGTCCCGGACAGAAACGAGGGGCACGCGCGGGTCCCTGATCTGTGGCCTGCAGGCAGGCCAAGATCCCCGCAAAGGGGGCACTTCGGCGGCGACCTACAAGTCGCCGCTCGGTGCCCCTCCTCCCCGCACCTATAACACCGGCCGATCCGGCTCGGCTCCTCCTTATAGGCACATTTTGCCTGTGTGTGGCCTCGACGAAGGCAGCGGTAGCATTGGAGCATACGTTGCTCCAATACCTCTACCCTCGCCGAGGCCCACCCCACCCTTATCCGGCCGGCGCCGGCCACCTTTCTAGCCGCCGCTAAAGGCAGCCTGGCCCAGCACGTGCCGGGCCCCATCCCCGAAGGCGGTCTGGTGACCACCCCCACGCGTAGGAGCTCGGGGGCGCAGTCCGCTGCGCCCGCGAGTGCGGAACGAACCGCCTCCGAGGTGGCATTAACGCCAAGCCCCCGGAGACGGATCTCCGCCGTCCTCGTGGGGGTGCCCACCAGCACCCCTGTACCCGCCAGGGCCTCCTTCATCTTAGCAGCGAGGGCCTCGGCCTTCGCCCTATTCCCTTCCCCGCGGACTCTAATCATTAGGGCCCCAGTTCTCGCCACCCCAAACGCGACTCCGTCGGTGATGCCGACGGATTCTAAGGGGACCTGGCGGGTAACCACCTCCATCGCGCCGGCCAACGACGCCTCCACCCCCAACGGCACGGTGAGGGTCACCGCCGCCGTCTTCGGCGCCCGCGGCAATCGCGGTGTCGCCTTGCCCCCCGGGGGACCATCCCCTCCCACTCGCGCGGGGGTCTTCCCCTGCTTCGCAGGTGGCTGGGTGGGTGCAGCCCCCGGAGCAGGCCGCGCTGCGGCCACTTTGGCCGCCCGCTTGGCCTTGCCCCGGGAGACCACCTCCACCCAGCTCCCCTCCCCTCCCGCCGCAGGGGTGGTGGGGGGGACCGTCTCCCCCCCTGACGTCACCCCGGAATGCGCCGAGCTCGCGGATCGAGCCCGGCGGCCCGATTTCGGGGTCTTATCCCCCCTCCCCCCCTTCGTGGTCCCCTTTTTACGGGGGGCCACGCTCCCGGCGGGAGGGGGCCCCGCGAAACGCTCTGCAGCGTCCCGCGGGACCTCCCTCCCGCCGTGAGGTAGAAGCGCCGCAATAATGCGCCTCTCCATCTCCCTCATCTTTCCCTCGACGATGTCAACCACTATACGGTTGACATCCTCGAGGGAAAACAACGCGTCGCGGCGGGATCCCCCCGCGTCTTCCCTGGTCCCCGCGTCTACCCCGGTTACCGGCTGGGGTGGCGGACGCGGCCGCAACCCCTCCCTCCCCGTCGTCGAAGGGGGTGGAGAAACCCCACCCGTGGACACGGGTTTTCCCCCCTCACCCCCACCCTTGGAACTCCTCTTGGCCATACGAACGGCTACCGGCCCCTCGTATTTGTCCAAGAGGTCGTCCCTTTCATTTTGCACGAGGCGGAGGCGTCCCTCCAGCTCTCGTGCATAGTCCTGTATCCCCGCGATGTCCGAAGACACGCACCCCGTAGCGCTCGCGCGAGCTCCGAGCTCGTAGCCGGCGGCGCGAATGCGCCGACTCGCAACCCGGAGCTCGTTCTGGAGGCTCCCCTTGAGGCCCTTCGAGACGGTTGACACGCGGTCAACCGCCTCGGTCGCCTCCCGAATGATCTGGGTCAGCCCGTCGGTTACAGTTGTACTGCACTCGACGGACAGATCCTTCACACTCGGGAGGTTCCGCGCCGATCCCTTCGAGAACCGAACGTTCTCGGACCCGTAGTAGTCCCCCAGAGGGGGGGACGACCTCACGACAACCTTACCCGGCGCGACCAACCTAACCTAACCTTTTTTTTTTTTTTTTTTTTTTTTTCGTGTGAAAATGCATTACGCATACCTCGGCCTCCTGGGGGATAGCCGAGGTTATGTGGGACTCTCCTCGGGTGGGGGTCGAGTCGCGAAGCGACTCGATCCCCTCCCGAGGCATACCGCACTAAAAACACACGCCCACCTAAGCTATGTAGGAGGTGCCTGGATCTCGCGAGAACTCAACAGGACACCCCCTAGCTATACATGCATCCCGGGGGGAGGGGTTAGCTCCCCCCATACCTAACACTAACTGGACCCTGGGCGGAGGGACCCGCCCAGTGTCCCCATCCCTGGAGCCTTCGGATTGGGCTTCCCGAGCCCCAGCTCGGTCCACCCACAGCTCCCGGAGCCCTCCTGCCCCGCTCGAGCAGGGACCCGTGGGTCCCCGCCCGGCCAGGGCAGGAGGGCGCCGACACCGGCAAGGGAGGGTCGTCGGAGGCGCATCCGAACGCCCCGACCCTCCCCACCCCACCCCCCACGCGCCCCACCCCAGAGCTCGCCTCTGGGGTGTGGCCGGCACCCCGCCACAAAAGACCGAAGTCTCGGGGTGCCGTGCCACCCCGGGGGGATTAACTCCCCCCCGGGGGCCGGGGTTAGCTCACTCCCCCGGCCCCCCCATCCTCAGCCCCCCGCGACGGGGGCATACGGCGGTGCGAAGGGCGGACCCTTCGCACCGCCAAGGGAAGCCCCGCCCCCCCGGGAGGGGGGGGCATTAGTTGGCGCGGGGAGGGGAACACTCCCCGCGCCCTCCCACCCATCACCGTCCCCCCACTCGGGGGACCCGCAGCGTCGCGGGGGGACGTCCCCCGCGTCGCATCTCCCGATCCCGTCGCCCTTCCCCTTCTCCCTGAAGGGGAGGGCGGCGCACGACGACGCGGGGGACGTCCCCGCGCCATCCTCCTTCTCGCCGAGCCCGGGTCCCGTTCCCGGGCTCGCTCGGCGGCCTCCTTCTGGGACATCACTGTCTCGCAGAAGGAGGCCACCGCCTTCGCCGACCTCCCGCCCCCGATCAAGTGGTCGAACAAGATCGGGAGCGAGAGGTCCCACCCTTCCACCGCGGCTCTAAGGACACGGCGCGGCTCGGCCCAAGCCGGACACTCCTCGAGTGTATGCCGCGCCGTGTCCACCTCCTCGCCGCAGTGGTGGCACTGCGCTGCTGGCTCCCGCCCCATCCTATGCAGGTACTCACCGAAACAACCGTGTCCGGTGAGCACCTGCGTGAGGCGGAAGGTCAACCCAACTCGCCTCCCGCACCATGTATCGAACATGGGCAGGAGGGCCCGAACTACCGGACGTGCCGAGGATGAAAGCATCTGCTTCCATCGCTCGAACACGTCCGCGCGGGCCTGGCGTCTCCGCACCTCGAGCTCCCCATCCTCCTCGGCCGTCAGCTCCTCCCCAGGGGGGCGGCGGGACTCACAGGCGATCCGGTATATGATCGCCTGCCCCGCCGCCACCACGTGGAAGGGAGGAACCACGGCCAAGAGGCCCGCCACCTCGGTGGAGATGGTGCGGTACCCCCGTATGGCCCGCAAGGCCAGCCGACGCCGCACTCTTTCCAAGAGTGCGATACTGCGTCGGCTGGCCTCGAGCGAGCGGTGCCATACGGGGGCCCCATAAAGGGCAATAGACCGCACCACCCCCAGATAGAGGCGGCGGACGTACAACTGCGGCCCCCCGATATTGGGCAGCAGCCGCGAAAGCGCGGCCGCTGTCCTCTCCAGTCGGGGGGCCAGGAGCTCGAAGTGATCTTCGAAACGCCAGCGACCGTCGATGGTCAGGCCCAGATACTTCATAGTGGGCCTGACCTCGACGAGGGTATCTACGACCCGGATCCGGAATCCCTGGGGCGGCCGCCGCTGCCGAGACGATTCGTACAACCAAATCGCCTCGGTCTTTGCGGCGGCCACTACAAGCCCCATTCTCCGGATCCGTCCAACAACGCAGTCCAGGGCGGACTCCACGAGGCGTCCTGCCTCCTCCCAGTCCCTCCCCTCCCCATGGACCAGGGTGTCATCGCAATAGCAAATGACACCCGTCCCAGGGGGGAGGGGAACCCGCAGTGCCGCGTCAAAGGCTAGGATCCACAGGAGTGGTCCTAAGACCGACCCCTGTGGAACCCCGCGGCATATCTCCCTCAGATATGCGCCATACCGGCCGGCAATATACACCTCCCTGTCGCGGAGGTAATCCCGGAGCACTTCCCGGAGATAGTGGGGGACCTGGAAGTATTCCAGGCCCTCCTCTATCTCCTTCCAGGGCAGGGTGTTGAATGCGTTGGAAATGTCCAACGACACAGCAATCAACACCCTGCCCCGGGCGACAGCCCGTTCCCGAAGGAGGCGCAGACGCTCAAGAGCGTCTATAGTTGAGCGCCCCCTCCGGAACCCATACTGGCTGTCGCTCAGCCCGGGATCACCCCGCGACAGGTGCTCTCGGAGGCGGGCAGCAATTATTCTCTCGAATAACTTGCCCGCCTCGTCGAGTAAACATACCGGCCGGTAGGCAGAGGGAGACTCTGCGGGTTTTCCGACTTTATGGAGGAGGACCAGGAACGCCTCTTTCCAACACTTGGGGAAGATCCCCCGGCACAGGCATGCATCCAAGATGCTCCTGTATGCCGGGGCATGGACCTTTAGCGCCAAGGCCGTTATACCGCCAGGAACGCCATCGGGGCCGGGGGCCTTCTTGCCCCTAGCCCGGCGCTCCTGGATGGCCTGGTCGAGCTCCCACTCGGAGACCCGGAGTTCGTCCGACCAATCGCTGGTCGGACCCGGGACGCGTACAGTACCCCCCTCCCCCCCGTCGCCGGGGGGGAAGAGGGTATCGACGACGCGTCCCAAGAACTCCGGGTCCATACTCTCCGCGACAGGGGGCGCCCGAGGACGGAGCTTCCCAAGCACCATCCTATACGGGCGCCCCCACGGATCCTCGCGGAGAGTCTGCAGGAGCTCGTTCCAGGCCTTGGCCTTGGCTGCGGTGATCGCACGCTTGAGGGCCACGGCGGACGATCTATACTCCCTGTACAGATCGTCCACCGTCGGCTCCGGGTCGCCACCGTGAAAGTGGCGTCGCCGAGCGCGGACGTACCGGCGGCGGGCTTGACCGGCCAAGCTGCGAAGCTCGGCCAGCTCGCCCGACCACCAGTACACAGACTTACGAGGGGGACAGGCCCGGACCCGGGGCATCGCCACGTCGCAGATCATCTGCAACGTGCCCCGGAGCCAAGCCGCCCCCTCGTCAGGTCCACGCTCCCTGGCCAGAGGCCAGGCGGAGCCGATAGTCACGGCCCTCAGCAGGTCCATGTCTAGCCGCTTCAGCGCCCATCTGGGCGCCGAAAGGGCGCCACTTCGCCGGAGGAGGGGTGTGTCCACCGGCGGGTCCGAGACCACAGCCACATCCATCAGGATGTAGCTGTGGTCCGAGAGGGTTTCCCCCTCCCAGACCCGCCATCTGGACACATGGCGTGAGGCGGAAGCGGTCGCGAACGAGACGTCCACAATCGACCAACCGTTCCACCTCACGCACGTCGGCACGGAGCCCCGGTTGAGTAACCGGAGCTCCAGCCCCTCCATCCATTCTTCCAAGACTCCACCTCGGGGGTCGGCCCTGGGGTTTCCCCAGCTAAGGGACTTCGCATTGAAGTCCCCCAGGACCAACACCGGACCGGCTAAGTGAGGGGCCAACATGCCCCTCAACCGGTCCAGAAACTCCCCGAGTTCGGTGGAGCCACGGTTCGGCGAACAGTAGCACCCCGCGACCAGAAATCTTCCCCATTTCACCAACACCGCCCCCCGGCTCCGCTCGACCACGGAGCAAGGGGGCAACCTCGCCGACTGGCGAGCCCAAATTGCCACGGAGCCCTCCAGATCCCCGAACCATTGTGGTTGGTTGGGGACCTCGAAGGGCTCCGCGGCCACTGCCAGGCCAACCTCAAGCTCCGCCAGACGCTGGACCATCAGGTCCTGCGCCTGGCGGCAATTGTTGAGGTTGGCCTGGAGAACCATCTGGGAGCATCCCCGAGCCGAAGTAGCCATTACGTCGGGCTCGAGGATGCTCCTGCCTGAGTCGGCTCCGGGACGGGAGGGGGGTTAGCCCCGCTCCCGTCCCGGGCCGGCTCTACCTCCATATTGGAGGGGGAGGTAGGGGGGAGGGGTTGTCCGTCCCCCCCACCACCCCCCGTGGCATTAGGAGACGGCGCCACACCGCCGCCTCCTTGTTTCCCCTTCTTTTTGGGGGGCGGGGAGCACGCCTTGCTCCCCGCCTTATGGTTGGCGGGCTTGCCCGCCCCCGCGCACACGGCGCAATGGGGGGCGGACACGCACGCCGCCGCTCGGTGGGATGGACTCCCGCACCGGTAGCAATCGCCGCTCCGGTCCACCGCTGCAGTGCACCGCTGCCTCACGTGCCCGAGGGCGAGGCAGCGGAAACACTGCATTGGTCGGGCGGCCAAAATGACCACCCGCGCGAGAGTCCATCCCACCTTAACCGTTCTGGCCTTTTCTAAGGCCAAGGCCGCCACAGCCGGGCACTGCACCCATATGGTGCCGAGTCCGCCGGCCGGGATCTTAATGTCCCCGACCTTCACGGACTCGGGGGTGCAGCCCCCGGCCTTCGCCACAGCCGCCACCACCTCCTGAGGGGTGACGGAGAGGTCCAGGCCCGTCAGGCGGAACTCCGCCTTCTTGACGGGCCTGGCCACCCTCACGTCGATGTCCCTCAGGACGCGGGACATACCGGCAGCGAGTGCGTCCGCCTTCACGCCCCCATCAGCACCGGGAACCTGAATAATCAGGCCCCCGGTGATGGCCCTCTTCCACTGGAGGGTCTCGATACCCAGGGCGCCGAGATCGACGCCCTGGCGAGCCCTCCGTATGGCCTCCTCGTAGGTGGCCTTACTCCCCTCCGGAACGGTGATCGTCACCGCCGCGGAACGGGGAGGGGCCGCCACACGAGGAGGCGCCTTCTTTGTGGCCCCGGTCCCACCTTTGGAGGCGGGAACCGGGGGGGGCTGGGCGGACGCGGCCTTGGCCTTCCGCTTCTCCTTTCTCCCCACCACCCGGGACCAAGTCTCCTCCGTAGAGGGGAGCGAGGTCCCGGGTTGGTGGGGGGTGGCGCTGGCCTTCGCCACTGCACGGGGGGTTGGGGGGGCGGGGGAGGCCTTAGCATCCCCCTGTCCCCCCTTCCCTTTCCCTTTCTTCTTCTTCTTCTTTTTCTTCCCCCTCGCCTCCGGCCCCCCGGCAGGGGGAACGGAGGTTAGGGGGACGTTGGCCGACGCCGGCGGAGCAACGGGGGCGGGGACCCCCGAGGGGGTCCCGGCCAACCGCGCCGCGCCGGTGTACGACAACTTCGGGGGTTTGCGACCCTCCAGCACCGGTCGGAGCTCCTCACGGAACGCCATTAATTTGGCGTCCATGAGGGCCCCGATCCGGGCCAGGAGGACCGCATCCCCCGAAGTTCCCACCCCGAGGGAGGGAGGGGGTGGCGACTTCCTCCGCTGGACCACCTCTGCAGGGGGAAGCGGCGACGAAGGGGGGGCCGTTCCTGAAACGGTCGGAGCCCTCCTCATCGCCAACATATCCCCCTGCAGAGAGGTCAGGGAGTCATTCAACTCCCCCATCCTCAGCCTCAGCGCCGCGTTTTGCTCCCTGAGTTCCCGGTTCTCCGCCTGCATCCTCTCCCAGAGGTCTGCAGGCGGGGCCCGGGTTGTCTCCTCAGGGGGCGCGGCGCTGGGGCCAGTGGTGGAGGAGGAGGCTCCCTGCCACCCTCTTCCCTCCAGCTCCCTCATCGCCGCCTCAATGAGGCGCGCCGAATCCCGGAACGCCTTCACGAAGGTCCCTTTGAGATTGCCGCTCCTTAAGGCGGTGCTCTCGACCAAACGGCCGGCGGCAACCACCTGAGCGGCAATCTCTCCGGGGAGGAGGTCCCGCAGCTCCAGGCGGCACTCCTCAATAGAGGGTGCGTTCCTGCCGCTGCGGGACCTCTTCACGGCCTCCACGGGGATCTCCCCCAGGAATGACGACGCCGGTCGCTTCCCGGACGTCACCGACGTCCGGGAAACGACCGATACTTCGTCGTCATCCCTCTCCCTCCCAGGAGAGTCGGGTCGGGTAGACCCGCCTCCCCCCGTCGACGAGGCTCCCGCAAGGGGCTCCATCGTCGACACGCCCGTCTCTCGCTCCTCCGAGGCGCGAGGCCTAGAAGACCCCCTCGCCGAGGCTCGAGAACGCGAGCGCGTACGAGGTCTCTCCCGATTAACGGGAGTGACCTCCTCCTCCTCCTCCTTCCCCCCAACCCCGGTTTGTAAAAATTCAGTGCTATCCATCGCAGTTTTCGTTATAATTAACGACGGTTCGCCCACTATGGGACCCCTACCGCAGTAGGGGTACTTCCCCGCCAGTTAAGTACCCTAATTAATCACGCCGAAACCGAGAAGCGGCTTATCAGCTGGCCAAGCCTATCGACGTGTAAAATGACTCGAAAAAAAGGTTAACGGGATAGGCCCGCGCCATATGATGCTAAAGGTTTAGCGTCACCCCTATTGAAGGAGGGCACCGGATCCGAACCGGATAGACTCCAACTTCAGGCTAGACGTTGCTTTGGTTTATCCCCCAAAGCAGGGTATGAGGAAATACTGGCCAAGTAATCCTCCATACCTGCACCCGATTGCACAGCTTCAACCCCCGGATAGGCTCCAGTCAGCTGGGAGTAGCGGTTCTCCCACATTAAACATGTACGTGTTGCCACGCACAGAGGTCAGGTACTAACATATCTCCCAGCCCCGGTCGGGCGGCTACTACTCCAACCCTTGGTTAGTCTCCGGGGAATATCCACCATGCAATCGACTGCAGCTCATTCACACACACATTCATACATACATTCATACCGTACTCAGGGACGCTGGCCGGACTGTGAAAAGAACCAGGCAACGTCCCGGAGTACACCCCTCGCTCCGTTAGCACACGCCGAAACGTGTCCCAGGGTCCACCACGAGGAGGTGGAGCGAGAGGGTTTAGACCTTGGACAACCCTCAAATAGAGAGTACGGACCGACAGTGGATCTGAGTCACCACTGTAGGCGCCCAAGGTCCTAAGACCCCAACCTAACCTTTTTTTTTTTTTTTTTTTTTTTTTTTTTTTTTTTTTTTTTTTTTTTTTTTTTTTCGTGTGAAAATGCATTACGCATACCTCGGCCTCCTGGGGGATAGCCGAGGTTATGTGGGACTCTCCTCGGGTGGGGGTCGAGTCGCGAAGCGACTCGATCCCCTCCCGAGGCATACCGCACTAAAAACACACGCCCACCTAAGCTATGTAGGAGGTGCCTGGATCTCGCGAGAACTCAACAGGACACCCCCTAGCTATACATGCATCCCGGGGGGAGGGGTTAGCTCCCCCCATACCTAACACTAACTGGACCCTGGGCGGAGGGACCCGCCCAGTGTCCCCATCCCTGGAGCCTTCGGATTGGGCTTCCCGAGCCCCAGCTCGGTCCACCCACAGCTCCCGGAGCCCTCCTGCCCCGCTCGAGCAGGGACCCATGGGTCCCCGCCCGGCCAGGGCAGGAGGGCGCCGACACCGGCAAGGGAGGGTCGTCGGAGGCGCATCCGAACGCCCCGACCCTCCCCACCCCACCCCCCACGCGCCCCACCCCAGAGCTCGCCTCTGGGGTGTGGCCGGCACCCCGCCACAAAAGACCGAAGTCTCGGGGTGCCGTGCCACCCCGGGGGGATTAACTCCCCCCCGGGGGCCGGGGTTAGCTCACTCCCCCGGCCCCCCCATCCTCAGCCCCCCGCGACGGGGGCATACGGCGGTGCGAAGGGCGAACCCTTCGCACCGCCAAGGGAAGTCCCGCCCCCCCGGGAGGGGGGGGCATTAGTTGGCGCGGGGAGGGGAACACTCCCCGCGCCCTCCCACCCATCACCGTCCCCCCACTCGGGGGACCCGCTGCGTCGCGGGGGGACGTCCCCCGCGTCGCATCACCCGATCCCGTCGCCCTTCCCCTTCTCCCTGAAGGGGAGGGCGGCGCACGACGACGCGGGGGACGTCCCCGCGCCATCCTCCTCCTCGCCGAGCCCGGGTCCCGTTCCCGGGCTCGCTCGGCGGCCTCCTTCTGGGACATCACTGTCTCGCAGAAGGAGGCCACCGCCTTCGCCGACCTCCCGCCCCCGATCAAGTGGTCGAACAAGATCGGGAGCGAGAGGTCCCACCCTTCCACCGCGGCTCTAAGGACACGGCGCGGCTCGGCCCATGCCGGACACTCCTCGAGTGTATGCCGCGCCGTGTCCACCTCCTCGCCGCAGTGGTGGCACTGCGCTGCTGGCTCCCGCCCCATCCTATGCAGGTACTCACCGAAACAACCGTGTCCGGTGAGCACCTGCGTGAGGCGGAAGGTCAACCCAACTCGCCTCCCGCACCATGTATCGAACATGGGCAGGAGGGCCCGAACTACCGGACGTGCCGAGGATGAAAGCATTTGCTTCCATCGCTCGAACACGTCCGCGCGGGCCTGGCGTCTCCGCACCTCGAGCTCCCCATCCTCCTCGGCCGTCAGCTCCTCCCCAGGGGGGCGGCGGGACTCACAGGCGATCCGGTATATGATCGCCTGCCCCGCCGCCACCACGTGGAAGGGAGGAACCACGGCCAAGAGGCCCGCCACCTCGGTGGAGATGGTGCGGTACCCCCGTATGGCCCGCAAGGCCAGCCGACGCCGCACTCTTTCCAAGAGTGCGATACTGCGTCGGCTGGCCTCGAGCGAGCGGTGCCATACGGGGGCCCCATAAAGGGCAATAGACCGCACCACCCCCAGATAGAGGCGGCGGACATACAACTGTGGCCCCCCGATATTGGGCAGCAGCCGCGAAAGCGCGGCCGCTGTCCTCTCCAGTCGGGGGGCCAGGAGCTCGAAGTGATCCTCGAAACGCCAGCGACCGTCGATGGTCAGGCCCAGATACTTCATAGTGGGCCTGACCTCGACGAGGGTATCTACGACCCGGATCCGGAATCCCTGGGGCGGCCGCCGCTGCCGAGACGATTCGTATAACCAAATCGCCTCGGTCTTTGCGGCGGCCACTACAAGCCCCATTCTCCGGATCCGTCCAACAACGCAGTCCAGGGCGGACTCCACGAGGCGTCCTGCCTCCTCCCAGTCCCTCCCCTCCCCATGGACCAGGGTGTCATCGCAATAGCAAATGACACCCGTCCCAGGGGGGAGGGGAACCCGCAGTGCCGCGTCAAACGCAAGGATCCACAGGAGTGGTCCTAAGACCGACCCCTGTGGAACCCCGCGGCATATCTCCCTCAGATATGCGCCATACCGGCCGGCAATATACACCTCCCTGTCGCGGAGGTAATCCCGGAGCACTTCCCGGAGATAGTGGGGGACCTGGAAGTATTCCAGGCCCTCCTCTATCTCCTTCCAGGGCAGGGTGTTGAATGCGTTGGAAATGTCCAACGACACAGCAATCAACACCCTGCCCCGGGCGACAGCCCGTTCCCGGAGGAGGCGCAGACGCTCAAGAGCGTCTATAGTTGAGCGCCCCCTCCGGAACCCATACTGGCTGTCGCTCAGCCCGGGATCACCCCGCGACAGGTGCTCTCGGAGGCGGGCAGCAATTATTCTCTCGAATAACTTGCCCGCCTCGTCGAGTAAGCATACCGGCCGGTAGGCAGAGGGAGACTCTGCGGGTTTTCCGACTTTATGGAGGAGGACCAGGAACGCCTCTTTCCAACACTTGGGGAAGATCCCCCGGCACAGGCATGCATCCAAGATGCTCCTGTATGCCGGGGCATGGACCTTTAGCGCCAAGGCCGTTATACCGCCAGGAACGCCATCGGGGCCGGGGGCCTTCTTGCCCCTAGCCCGGCGCTCCTGGATGGCCTGGTCGAGCTCCCACTCGGAGACCCGGAGTTCGTCCGACCAATCGCTGGTCGGACCCGGGACGCGTACAGTCCCCCCCTCCCCCCCATCGCCGGGGGGGAAGAGGGTATCGACGACGCGTCCCAAGAACTCCGGGTCCATACTCTCCGCGACAGGGGGCGCCCGAGGACGGAGCTTCCCAAGCACCATCCTATACGGGCGCCCCCACGGATCCTCGCGGAGAGTCTGCAGGAGCTCGTTCCAGGCCTTGGCCTTGGCTGCGGTGATCGCACGCTTGAGGGCCACGGCGGACGATCTATACTCCCTGTACAGATCGTCCACCGTCGGCTCCGGGTCGCCACCGTGAAAGTGGCGTCGCCGAGCGCGGACGTACCGGCGGCGGGCTTGACCGGCCAAGCTGCGAAGCTCGGCCAGCTCTCCCGACCACCAGTACACAGACTTACGAGGGGGACAGGCCCGGACCCGGGGCATCGCTACGTCGCAGATCATCTGCAACGTGCCCCGGAGCCAAGCCGCCCCCTCGTCAGGTCCACGCTCCCTGGCCGGAGGCCAGGCGGAGCCGATAGTCACGGCCCTCAGCAGGTCCATGTCTAGCCGCTTCAGCGCCCATCTGGGCGCCGAAAGGGCGCTACTTCGCCGGAGGAGGGGCGTGTCCACCGGCGGGTCCGAGACCACAGCCACATCCATCAAGATGTAGCTGTGGTCCGAGAGGGTTTCCCCCTCCCAGACCCGCCATCTGGACACATGGCGTGAGGCGGAAGCGGTCGCGAACGAGACGTCCACAATCGACCAACCGTTCCACCTCACGCACGTCGGCACGGAGCCCCGGTTGAGTAACCGGAGCTCCAGCCCCTCCATCCATTCTTCCAAGACTCCACCTCGGGGGTCGGCCCTGGGGTTTCCCCAGCTAAGGGACTTCGCATTGAAGTCCCCCAGGACCAACACCGGACCGGCTAAGTGAGGGGCCAACATGCCCCTCAACCGGTCCAGAAACTCCCCGAGTTCGGTGGAGCCACGGTTCGGCGAACAGTAGCACCCCGCGACCAGAAATCTTCCCCATTTCACCAACACCGCCCCCCGGCTCCGCTCGACCACGGAGCAAGGGGGCAACCTCGCCGACTGGCGAGCCCAAATTGCCACGGAGCCCTCCAGATCCCCGAACCATTGTGGTTGGTTGGGGACCTCGAAGGGCTCCGCGGCCACTGCCAGGCCAACCTCAAGCTCCGCCAGACGCTGGACCATCAGGTCCTGCGCCTGGCGGCAATTGTTGAGGTTGGCCTGGAGAACCATCTGGGAGCATCCCCGAGCCGAAGTAGCCATTACGTCGGGCTCGAGGATGCTCCTGCCTGAGTCGGCTCCGGGACGGGAGGGGGGTTAGCCCCGCTCCCGTCCCGGGCCGGCTCTACCTCCATATTGGAGGGGGAGGTAGGGGGGAGGGGTTGTCCGTCCCCCCCACCACCCCCCGTGGCATTAGGAGACGGCGCCACACCGCCGCCTCCTTGTTTCCCCTTCTTTTTGGGGGGCGGGGAGCACGCCTTGCTCCCCGCCTTATGGTTGGCGGGCTTGCCCGCCCCCGCGCACACAGCGCAATGGGGGGCGGACACGCACGCCGCCGCTCGGTGGGATGGACTCCCGCACCGGTAGCAATCGCCGCTCCGGTCCACCGCTGCAGTGCACCGCTGCCTCACGTGCCCGAGGGCGAGGCAGCGGAAACACTGCATCGGTCGGGCGGCCAAAATGACCACCCGCGCGAGAGTCCATCCCACCTTGACCGTTTTGGCCCTTTCCAAGGCCAAGGCCGCCACAGCCGGGCACTGCACCCATATGGTGCCGAGTCCGCCGGCCGGGATCTTAATGTCCCCGACCTTCACGGACTCGGGGGTGCAGCCCCCGGCCTTCGCCACCGCCGCCACCACCTCCTGAGGGGTGACGGAGAGGTCCAGGCCCGTCAGGCGGAACTCCGCCTTCTTGACGGGCCTGGCCACCCTCACGTCGATGTCCCTCAGGACGTGGGACATACCGGCGGCGAGTGCGTCCGCCTTCGCGCCCCCATCAGCACCGGGAACCTGAATGATCAGGCCCCCGGTGATGGCCCTCTTCCACTGGAGGGTCTCGATACCCAGGGCGCCGAGATCGACGCCCTGGCGAGCCCTCCGTATGGCCTCCTCGTAGGTGGCCTTACTCCCCTCCGGAACGGTGATAGTCACCGCCGCGGAACGGGGAGGGGCCGCCACACGAGGAGGCGCCTTCTTCGTGGCCCCGGTCCCACCTTTAGAGGCGGGAACCGGGGGGGGCGGGGCGGACGCGGCCTTGGCCTTCCGCTTCTCCTTCCTCCCCACCACCCGGGACCAAGTCTCCTCCGTAGAGGGGAGCGAGGTCCCGGGTTGGTGGGGAGTGGCGCTAGCCTTCGCCACTGCACGGGGGGTTGGGGGGGCGGGGGAGGCCTTAGCATCCCCCTGTCCCCCCTTCCCTTTCCCTTTCTTCTTCTTCTTCTTCTTCTTCCCCCTCGCCTCCGGCCCCCCGGCAGGGGGAACGGAGGTTAGGGGGACGTTGGCCGACGCCGGCGGAGCAACGGGGGCGGGGACCCCCGAGGGGGTCCCGGCCAACCGCGCCGCGCCGGCGTACGACAACTTCGGGGGTTTGCGACCCTCCAGCACCGGTCGGAGCTCCTCACGGAACGCCATTAATTTGGCGTCCATGAGGGCCCCGATCCGGGCCAGGAGGACCGCATCCCCCGAAGATCCCACCCCGTGGGAGGGAGGGGGTGGCGACTTCCTCCGCTGGACCACCACTGCAGGGGGAAGCGGCGACGAAGGGGGGGCCGTTCCTGAAGCGGTCGGAGCCCCCCTCATCGCCAACATATCCCCCTGCAGAGAGGTCAGGGAGTCATTCAACTCCCCCATCCTCAGCCTCAGCGCCGCGTTTTGCTCCCTGAGTTCCCGGTTCTCCGCCTGCATCCTCTCCCAGAGGTCTGCAGGCGGGGCCCGGGTTGTCTCCTCAGGGGGCGCGGCGCTGGGGCCAGTGGTGGAGGAGGAGGCTCCCTGCCACCCTCTTCCCTCCAGCTCCCTCATCGCCGCCTCAATGAGGCGCGCCGAATCCCGGAAGGCCTTCACGAAGGTCCCTTTGAGATTGCCGCTCCTTAAGGCGGTGCTCTCGACCAAACGGCCGGCGGCAACCACCTGAGCGGCAATCTCTCCGGGGAGGAGGTCCCGCAGCTCCAGGCGGCACTCCTCAATAGAGGGTGCGTTCCTGCCGCTGCGGGACCTCTTCACGGCCTCCACGGGGATCTCCCCCAGGGATGACGACGCCGGTCGCTTCCCGGACGTCACCGACGTCCGGGAAACGACCGATACTTCGTCGTCATCCCTCTCCCTCCCAGGAGAGTCGGGTCGAATAGACCCGCCTCCCCCCGTCGACGAGGCTCCCGCAAGGGGCTCCACCGTCGACGCGCCCGTCTCTCGCTCCTCCGAGGCGCAAGGTCTTGATGACCCCCTCGCCGAGGCTCGAGAACGCGAACGCGTTCGAGGTCTCTCCCGATTAACGGGAGTGACCTCCTCCTCCTCCTCCTTCCCCCCCTTGTCCCCAAATTTGTTATAAGAATCCATATTATTCATGCCGCCCTTGGTTACGCCACCCCCGAAGGAGTGGTTCACTCATCAGGCAATTGACTTACTCGGTGCAAGGAACAACACTAACCACCGGGGGGCCCGCTCCCCCCGGCAGGCCCTTATACTCCCCGGTTCGGGCAAACCCGGAGAGGTGGCATGCTAACGATCCGGTGCACCCACCGGACCCACTCCCGGCGTCTAATCCGGGAGTGCTCCCTCACCGCATGCCAGAGCTTGGAGTTAAGGACTTTGTGAGGTTTATCCTCCTCGCAGGGCCGGCCGGTTAAGGCAAGCCCCCCCGTGCCGTAAAACATGACCACGGACACGGTATGGGGCCACGGGCAGACATCTTGCTGCCCGTGACACTTGGTTTACACGCGGAGGCATTGCCCGTCTGCGAGTGAAGCTCGCAGGAAAAAGAGTGGGGAATGCCCCCGCGTGCACCCCTCGCCCCGTTAGCACACACCGCAGTGTGTCCCAGGGTCCACCACGAGGAGGTGGGGCGAGAGGAATTAGACCTTGGACAACCCTCAAATAGAGAGTACGGACCGACAGTGGATCTGAGTCACCACTGTAGGCGCCCAAGGTCCTAGGACCCCACCCCAACCTAACCTAACCTAACCTAACCTAACCTAACCTAACCTAACCTAACCTAACCTAACCTAACCTAACCTAACCTAACCTAACCTAACCTAACCTAACCTTTTTTTTTTTTTAAATCAAATTTCCTCCTTTAATCTGAAAACCGGAGCGTGGTTTACATTACGCTATACTACTTAAAATCTAAACTTAAAGTTCCTAATCGCTTATAAACTGTACTTATTTTCTAACGCACTACTAAAAAAAACTAAACGCCGCTATTCTCTCTCTCTCGCCTAAAAATGCCGCTCGCTTAACCCTAATACACAAATTCCAACTGCCGTCCGGAAACTTATAGCGCGAAGTTTTCCCGTCGGCAGTCCGAAAACTTTCCGCGCGAACCCGCAGTCCGAAAACTTTTCGCACCAAGATTTCCCGTCGGCAAACAAAAAGACCTTTCACAAGGTTAGCAGGCACTCCACCCACAAACCAATTCCGCGGAACTCTAGAGGAGGACCCCCTTCGGTGCGCTTACTATTTTATTTTACTGAAATCTGTCTCTAGCCGAAATTACCCATAAGATGGACAAGGCCCGCTAGCTCTCTCTCTATCGAACTACTAGTGTGCAGCCTTAAGGGTGCGCACTAGAGTCTATCTTTGTCTTCGAAATCTACGCTCTCTTTCTATTCACTAGTCCGAAAACTTTTGGCACGAGTCCGAAAACTTTCCGCGCGAACTCAATTTCCGCCGTCGGCAAGCGAGTCCGGAAACTAATCGCGCGAAACCGAATTCTGCCGTCGGCCACTACGGAAAAGCACTCCCTGCTGTTATAACTAACTGTTTTAAACACTCCACTCGTTAAACACTAACTATTATCCCCGCACAGCGGATAGCTGCTAAAATACTACAAGACCCCCCATTAACGGCACAGCGTAACTATTTTAATAATAACTAATCACCACTATCGTAATTATCTATTATGTACTTAAAAACTCTAATTTACTAAGTCCTCAACTGAAATCTCTCGATTAATCAAACCTAAAACCTCGGTGTCTGTACCCTAGTAGCTACTAAACCGCTCTGAGGTCGTGGGGTTGTTCGGTAAAGCCAACGGCTTACCGTATCCCCTCTCTACATCCTTTTTAAAAATTTCAGTTGCCCTCCCTTTGTAAGCCGCGACCTTTATCCTGCCGCGTTTATCAATTTTATTGTGAGTTTTTAGCTCACTTTACTAAAAACTCCCCTGTTACTTTCCGAGGTCGGCCTGCTGTTGTTTCTTAACCTTCTAGCTGTTGATCTAAAAAGTCGCTTCAAATCTAAAGTTTTTTGATGGTGACTAATTTTACGGGTAAAGATCTCCTTCGGAACTGGTTGGAGCTCTATAGGATATACATATAAGTGTATATTACAGTACGAACTCGCGGTCATCCAACCCGTCTCCGTGACATCTTCCCCGTTTACATGAAATTAGTCTTACATCAGACCTAAATCCTTTCCGATATTTGAGAGGATTTCCCTGCATCGGTGCATTTTTATACTATTGCCCGGTGAGGAGCGCGCTAATCTTATCAATATGCTTCGCTATATTAATTTACACATCGTATCGCGCCTACCTATTGGCAACCCTATGCTCTTCGATTACCTTTTCCATGCAGGAAATACCTAATGTCGATGCAGTAGTATACCTACTCTCTAAAGATTGTCGATAATCTATTCGCTAATTCTAAGCTCTAACCGTGCTTATACTTATATTTTAGTTCCACAAAGGACTCACAATTTTCAAATTAACATTGTAGCCTCTATAAGGGTCTCTCGATCCTAAAAATTAGTGACTACATGTGAACTTATTATTCCTATACGTGTGTCAAATTTCTACGCATAGTGAACTCTACAGGTCTTTTAATCTCGAATTTTCGTTCGCGATTCAACTCGGCGTTTCTCTCTAATGGTCGTGCCCGGCTTTTCTTCGTTAAAACGATGAAATTCCGGGATCTCCTTGTCGTTCGCCTATTACGCATATACATGTTTCTCTCTCGCGTTCAATACGAAAATCATCGTTCACTCTTTTGTTAATAACTTTATGACAGAGTTTATCTGACATAAAGTTACTATTTTTCCGAGATCTACATTTTATACTGCGTATATTTTCAAACTTTTCCTCTTTTTTTCGTACGATTATTGTACGTTTCCTCCTTGTTACGTGCGCATGGCACGCATCTAACTTTCTCTCTCTCATATTTTAAGAAAATCTAATTTCTTACTTCTATTACTGAATTTTATGTCAATGTTTATTTGACATAAAACCCTTTATTTCTAATTCTCTACAACCTGTACCAATTATTTTTCCGTTTTTTGCTCTCCAAAATTTTCAGCTGAACCAGCTCGAAATTCTAATATTCAACCTCGATAGGTTATCAGGGTTTGCAAAAAACTCCTACTGCTGAAATAATTTAGCCTATTTCTTTCTAAGAGCCGTGATATTTGCAAAAATGTTCAACGCAATAATGCTCGAATTCCTTCTCCGCCATCTTTATTTTCCTAGTTCGCCACGTGTTTGCTCCTTACTGTTGGCAACCGAACCATCACATTTCGCTAATTCAGAACCCGATTTACCTTTTGTCGATACATCAGGTAGCTCGTTCTCTAATTATTGTCGATAACAATTTCGCTCGAATCTATATACTATTTGCATTTACTTTATATAAACTATCGAATTGCCGAAACGAATAGGTTCACATCTGTAATTTCTCACCCTTTCAAGATCGCTATTTCCATTTCTTTTCCGGCACTCAATAATTATTTATCTTAAATCTAACGCACGAGAGAGAGAGAGACTTATGTATACAACTAACAATAAAGGTAATCCAAATACTTCATATAACATTATTCAGTATTCGACCTAGCTCTTAGTTACCGCCTTCATATGACCAGTCCTTCCCCAGCAAGGCAGAGAGACAGGGAAAGCAGGGGGGGAGGTCCTCTTCCATTCTTCTACGCCCGTTTGCAGCCACCGCTCATCTCGCCAGACATCCTGGACACACTACTAGAGCTTACACACAGGGTGGCTGGGTGAACAAGCTGCATCCTTAGCCCAGTTGAAATCTTCGGAACACCCCCGCCCCCCGGCCCTCACCTTCCTCTCCAACTGCTGAAAAAAAGAAGGACTGGTGACTACCTAAACTCCTAAATTATTCTATGTACTCTTACATTAATTGTATTAATAAACTTAGCTTATAGTATCAGATTTACGATTCTTCGTCACTCTTTTCTCTTCTCCTTTCCTCTTCCTCTTTCCTTTGTAGCACCTCCCTGAAGAAGAAGCTGGCCGCTTTCCAGTAGTCCTTGGAGGTCAGCATCTTAGCCACTATTAACTTCATCGAGAGCTCTCCTTGAAATTTCAGCTTCTCTATCATTCTCGCTCGTTCCTCGCTCCAGTGATTGCATTGAATGAATGTATGCTCCGGGTCGTCAGTAATCCCTTGGTGGAACCAGCATTCTGGGGACGGCGTTTTCCCAATTCTGTATCTGAAACAGTTAAACACCCCGTGGCCCGTAAGGGCTTGTGTTACATAGAAGCTCATTCGACCATGGGACCTCGAATTCCACTCCTCGATATTCGGAATCAGGTTGTGGGTTACCCTCCCCACAGTAGCAGTGTTCCATCTATTCTGCCATTTATTCAAGGTTCTCTCTTTTACCAGGGTCCTTAGTTTCCTTTTTACTGCCTTCCTAGCGCCTTCATCTTCTTGGGCTGCAGCCACCTCATCCTCTAGAGACAAGCCCCTAGATCCAAGCTCTTCTCTGAATCTAGTTAGCTCCTCATTTCTTGCTTCTTCGTGCCTTATTCTGATGAGTCTTCCGGCCTCACTATTATCTTCATACCCCGTCGTCAGCTGTTCATCCTGGGGGCCCAGCAATAGGTTTTCCCACTGGAAGAGAATTTTCCTCTCCTCCGCTTTCAAGTCCCAAGGGACTATACCTGCAAGGACACAAAGTGTATCAACCGGGACAGTTTTATAGGCAGATACCACCCTGGCCAAACCCAGTCTTTGGGTCCTTCTCAGTGCTTTTTTGGTGTAGATTTTGTCCGCACTGTCACTCCATATCGGGGCTCCATATAGCACAATGGATTCCGTTGTCATGTAGTATAATCTCCTTGCTTTTTGGGAGGTTTTCATATTATTCCTCATAAGGTTGCTGAGAGCTGACATCACTTTGATTGCTTTGTTGGTAACTATTTCTATATGGCTAGTAAAAATTTTTTGGTTATCGAAAGTAATACCAAGATACTTAAGAGTCTTTGCTGGTTTTATCTCAGAGGAGCCGACTCTCACGCAGAACCCCTCCGGTAGCCTTTTCCTGTTGCCCATCATCAGTTCGGTTTTCTGCTCCGCAAGCTCCAACCCAGCGCCATCAAGCCAACTCCTTGTTGCACTGATGATTTCTTCCAGGTTCTTCCTCATCTTCTCCAAATTAAAGGCTTGTACAATGATTAAAATGTCGTCAGCAAACGCAATCATGGCACACAGCGGAGGCAGTTTCTTCCTCAGAAGTCCGTCATATACCAAATTCCACAGGAGCGGCCCTAAAACAGAACCCTGCGGGACCCCCCTCTGCATCACCAGACCTACCTGACCTTCCACAGATCGATATTCTACTTCTCTGCTCCTGAAGTAGTCCTTAACCAGCCTAATAAGATACCTAGGCATCCTTCTGTCCTGCATTTCTTCCACAATTTTCTCCCATTTGAGTGAGTTAAAGGCGTTCTTCACGTCCAGTGCCGCTATCGCTGCATACCTAAAGTGCTTGGATGCCTCCTCTAGTTGACTCTGTAGTTGTACCATAGCATGCGTCGTGGATTTCCCTTTACGGAATCCAAATTGTTGCGGACTGAAGGGGTTTGGTCCCAGGAAATCCAGAAACCTGGCCTTCAGGACGTACTCCAGGAGCTTAGCTGCCGCATCTATAATGCATATAGGCCTGTAAGCAGAGGGAGTAGCAGGGTCCTTACCTTGTTTCCTTAGAAGAATTACTCTGGCCTTCTTCCACTGGTCCGGAATACCGTGCGTTAATATTCCATTAAACAAAGCCACGAAGCACCCGGGTCTCTGTATGATCATGGCCTTGATAGCTTCAGGTGGAATCCCATCAGGTCCTGCTGCCTTGCCTGTTTTAAGCTCCTTGTTTGCCAAGAGTAATTCCTCCCTTGATACCTTCTGGAAATCCTCTACACATCCTTCCTTCCTTGCACTGCCTCCGCTGTTGCCTTGCCCATTGCTGGTAGCTGGTTCTGCGTTCGAGTCCTGTGGAAATAACTTAAACAAAATCTCTTTCGCCATGTTTGAAGAGAGAGCCGGGGGAGGGGATAGATCTTTAACCCTCCTCATAATAGCTTTATAAGGTTTGCCCCATACATCCTCCTCTATGATGTTACAGAATTCCACCCAGCTCTTTTCTTTCGCCTTCAAAATGAGGCGTTGTAGCTCTTTCTTTTTCCTTTTGTAGGAGTCCCATAGTGCGTCCATCTCCTCTTCACTCCCTCGGTTTTCTCCTCTTCTCTTTTCCCTTTGGAAGATTCTCCTTTGTAGGGAGGCCTCCTTTCTAGCCCTATCTATCTCTGGATTCCACCAGGAGTTCTCTCTCTTATTTCTGGTCCCTGTCGTTTTTACTAGAGCCTCGTCACATATTACTTGCAGTTTATTAACCATGTCTTTCACTTGCTGTGCTGACATGCAATCCGTCCCTGTCCAATTGATATCTTCTAGGCACCTGTCTATTGCGGGCCCCAGTTTCAGAGCACCTTCCGACGTAATCCTCCATTTACAGGGCTTTTCTACGCAAGTTTGCCCTACCTCTGTTCCCCTTATTTCAGTGAGAATGTATTTGTGATCCGAAGCCGACTCTCTATCAAGGACCCTAGATGTTATATTACCTCCTTCCTGTAATTCTGGAGAGGTTGCTATGAGATCGATCACAGAGGTAGCCCCTCTCCTTTCAAAAGTAGGCCCTCCCCAAGGGTGAACCGGGAAGATGTTCTGGCCCAGAAGCGTTTCAAGAACTAGTGTACCCTTCGAGCATTGACGTCTGGAACCCCACGCTGGAGATTTCGCGTTAAGGTCCCCTGCCATTATGATCAGCCTGTCTTCTTTCTTTTCTTTCTCTATGAATTTCTCTATTTTCTCTAATTTCTTTGCATACAGTTCTGTCGATATATTGGGTGATAGGTAAGCGCTTATGATAGACAGATTGCCTATCCTCATCGCGACAAAATCCTCATCGCAGAAGTCCCCGTCCTCCTGCCTTTTCACCCCTCTAGACCCCGGAATCCATATTGCCGCATTACTCGCGTTCCTTGAGTACACCCATTGCCCCGGGTTGCGCAGAGGTTCGGAAATAATGACCACGTCAGCTCCTAATTCTAACGCCGACTGGTACAAGAGATCCTGGGCCAGTCTGGCGTGATTCAAATTAATTTGTAGAATTTTTAGGATGAATCCTGATCCCTTCTACCGCTTAAGAGCGCCACGTATTTTTTAAATTGCGGGCAGTTGACCGCCCCTGCGACATGAGTCGAATCCTCGGGTCTACAACCCTTTTTAATGCATAAAATGCATTTCCTATCATTCTGACATTCATTGATAGAATGTCCCTCCTGGCCACACCTTCGACATTTATTTGCTTCGTTCTTAGCTGGACACGTGTACGTCATGTGCCCAAAATCGTGGCATTTGAAGCACCTGATTACGTTAGATGCAATTTTGACCCTACATAGAGTGTAACCTAATGCTAATTTACCTTCTTGTAAAAATTTATCCTCTATTGGTTTCGGGAGAGAGACTATAGCTGTACTCGTACCGCCAAATCCAAATCGTTTGTTTTTAATTTCAACCTCATTTAACTCTAATTGTAATTTAGCCGCTAATTCTACTCTAAGTTCTTCACTCTCTATCGTAGGGTCAATATCCCTTATCTCGTAAGTTGTCTTTTGGCCTAGTCTTTTCGTTTGGTGGGCCGGACCCAAGGTTTCTTTCACCATTTTCTCAAACGCGGAACTATTCGTTTCTTTTCTTAATTCTATAAGCAAATCACCTGCTCTGGATTTACGAATGGTCTGAATGCCCTCCATTTTATCCCCCGCGTTCGTCTTAAGGTCTTTGAACAGATCAGCGAAAGTCTTATTTCCAGATGTTTTTACCAGAATTGCTTCTGGCCTTGGGTTGGGAGGTTTCAGTTTTCTCCTCTCTTCCCTAGCTTTCTTTTCTAATTCTAATCTTTTCTTCCTATCTTCTTCCTCTAATCTTTTTTTCTCCTCCCTAACTCTCCTCGCATTTTCTTTCCTTTCCCTATTCTTAATGATCTCTGACCACTCCTGATCATTTCCTAATTCCATCTTCTCTTTCTGCTTTGGCTCTTCGTCGCTAATTGCTGACCCTTCCACTACTCTACCGGTTCCGGCCCTAGCTCTTTCTTTCATGGAAGGTGAAACCTGGGTTTCTTTGTCCGCACACATAACCGCATTCCCTATCGAGTTGCCTAACTCCGTTAACAAACCCATCGCCTTCTCTAACGACCACATGACCTTCCTAGATTCCTCTACTGAGACACGTTTTACGCTGCTATTGTCCCTACAGTATTTATACACCGACTCCGCTTTCCGACTGGCAAATATAACCACCTCACTAATTTTATCAAGCTTCTTCTTTAAATCTAACGATTCCGTATTGCCTGATTCCCTCCTTTGTCTCTTAAACCCCTCCCTATCTGACTCCTTTACCACTTCCTCCATCACTAATTCTAAATCCGTTTCAGTATGTTTGTCCCCACTGTCTGTTTTCTCCTCCTCATTTTCCCCTAACTTTCTTTTATTACGATTAGCCAAGTCCTTAAACAAATTCGTATCCGGTTTCGAAGGTACTAAATCCCCGCATGACATAGCTCTCTCCTTTAGCCCTTCCATTTTTTTCGGTGAATGTTTCACCGGCATACCCTGCGAACTACCAGGGCTAGGCCCTGGTTTGTTTAAGCTGACCTCAATCCTATTGTCAATATCTAGGGTGGCAAAAGAATCAAAACAAAATTTAAATCAAATTTCCTCCTTTAATCTGAAAACCGGAGCGTGGTTTACATTACGCTATACTACTTAAAATCTAAACTTAAAGTTCCTAATCGCTTATAAACTGTACTTATTTTCTAACGCACTACTAAAAAAAACTAAACGCCGCTATTCTCTCTCTCTCGCCTAAAAATGCCGCTCGCTTAACCCTAATACACAAATTCCAACTGCCGTCCGGAAACTTATAGCGCGAAGTTTTCCCGTCGGCAGTCCGAAAACTTTCCGCGCGAACCCGCAGTCCGAAAACTTTTCGCACCAAGATTTCCCGTCGGCAAACAAAAAGACCTTTCACAAGGTTAGCAGGCACTCCACCCACAAACCAATTCCGCGGAACTCTAGAGGAGGACCCCCTTCGGTGCGCTTACTATTTTATTTTACTGAAATCTGTCTCTAGCCGAAATTACCCATAAGATGGACAAGGCCCGCTAGCTCTCTCTCTATCGAACTACTAGTGTGCAGCCTTAAGGGTGCGCACTAGAGTCTATCTTTGTCTTCGAAATCTACGCTCTCTTTCTATTCACTAGTCCGAAAACTTTTGGCACGAGTCCGAAAACTTTCCGCGCGAACTCAATTTCCGCCGTCGGCAAGCGAGTCCGGAAACTAATCGCGCGAAACCGAATTCTGCCGTCGGCCACTACGGAAAAGCACTCCCTGCTGTTATAACTAACTGTTTTAAACACTCCACTCGTTAAACACTAACTATTATCCCCGCACAGCGGATAGCTGCTAAAATACTACAAGACCCCCCATTAACGGCACAGCGTAACTATTTTAATAATAACTAATCACCACTATCGTAATTATCTATTATGTACTTAAAAACTCTAATTTACTAAGTCCTCAACTGAAATCTCTCGATTAATCAAACCTAAAACCTCGGTGTCTGTACCCTAGTAGCTACTAAACCGCTCTCAACCTAACCTAACCTAACCTAACCTAACCTAACCTAACCTAACCTAACCTAACCTTTTTTTTTTTTTTTTTTTTACGTTGGGGAAATCCGTTATGGATAACCCCCCCCATTGCTGGAAATGAGGGGGGCCAATGTCGGACTCTCACCGACTAAAACCCCACGGCCGCCCCTAGACATCTAACGCGGGGTGCCGGGATCGCGCGAGCATACAACCGGACACCCTCGCTGTCTATCGATAGACCATCCCGATGAGGGAGTGAAGCTCCCCCAACGTTTAACCCCTCTACAAGGGAAACGCAGCGACGGCGGCTGCGTTTCCCCATCCCTAGGTCACCCGATGGGACGCCGAGTTCCAGCTCGACGCCCCGATGACCCGAGAGATCCCGTCGTTCGCCCGTGCCGGTGCGCGATAAAGAAAGGCGCGTCACGGTAAAATACCCACCGGCGGTACGAACGAGGGGATCCCAGTACGCGGTAAGGCCCGCCCCTCGGAGGGGTGCATTTCGCACACCCCCGGGGCGAGCCCCCATCCCGTGAGTCCAGGAGGTACCCGGTACCTCCACCCTCACTGCCCTCCTCCGGCGATCGAGCGTCCCCGATCGTGGGAGGAGGGGTATCCCCGTTTTTGGACTGCGCCAGAAGGGCGCAGCCTCTTACACCCCCCCGGTGGACCGCGCCAGAAGGGCGCGGCCTCTTTCCCTCCCGGTGGACCACACCAGAAGGGTGTGGCCTCTTCCAACCCCGTGGACCACGCCTGAAGGGCGTGGCCTCTTACCCCGTGTCCATTACCCCCTCCCTCGGAGGAGGAGCCGGAGCGGCCGGTTCTTTCCCCGCGCCTCCACCTCGATTCTGCCCGGGTTTGGTCCCGGACAGAAACGAGGGGCACGCGCGGGTCCCTGATCTGTGGCCTGCAGGCAGGCCAAGATCCCCGCAAAGGGGGCACTTCGGCGGCGACCTACAAGTCGCCGCTCGGTGCCCCTCCTCCCCGCACCTATAACACCGGCCGATCCGGCTCGGCTCCTCCTTATAGGCACATTTTGCCTGTGTGTGGCCTCGACGAAGGCAGCGGTAGCATTGGAGCATACGTTGCTCCAATACCTCTACCCTCGCCGAGGCCCACCCCACCCTTATCCGGCCGGCGCCGGCCACCTTTCTAGCCGCCGCTAAAGGCAGCCTGGCCCAGCACGTGCCGGGCCCCATCCCCGAAGAACCTAACCTAACCTAACCTAACCTAACCTTTTTTTTTTTTTTTTTTTTTTTTTTTTTCGTGTGAAAATGCATTACGCATACCTCGGCCTCCTGGGGGATAGCCGAGGTTATGTGGGACTCTCCTCGGGTGGGGGTCGAGTCGCGAAGCGACTCGATCCCCTCCCGAGGCATACCGCACTAAAAACACACGCCCACCTAAGCTATGTAGGAGGTGCCTGGATCTCGCAAGAACTCAACAGGACACCCCCTAGCTATACATGCATCCCGGGGGGAGGGGTTAGCTCCCCCCATACCTAACACTAACTGGACCCTGGGCGGAGGGACCCGCCCAGTGTCCCCATCCCTGGAGCCTTCGGATTGGGCTTCCCGAGCCCCAGCTCGGTCCACCCACAGCTCCCGGAGCCCTCCTGCCCCGCTCGAGCAGGGACCCGTGGGTCCCCGCCCGGCCAGGGCAGGAGGGCGCCGACACCGGCAAGGGAGGGTCGTCGGAGGCGCATCCGAACGCCCCGACCCTCCCCACCCCACCCCCCACGCGCCCCACCCCAGAGCTCGCCTCTGGGGTGTGGCCGGCACCCCGCCACAAAAGACCGAAGTCTCGGGGTGCCGTGCCACCCCGGGGGGATTAACTCCCCCCCGGGGGCCGGGGTTAGCTCACTCCCCCGGCCCCCCCATCCTCAGCCCCCCGCGACGGGGGCATACGGCGGTGCGAAGGGCGAACCCTTCGCACCGCCAAGGGAAGTCCCGCCCCCCCGGGAGGGGGGGGCATTAGTTGGCGCGGGGAGGGGAACACTCCCCGCGCCCTCCCACCCATCACCGTCCCCTCACTCGGGGGACCCGCTGCGTCGCGGGGGGACGTCCCCCGCGTCGCATCACCCGATCCCGTCGCCCTTCCCCTTCTCCCTGAAGGGGAGGGCGGCGCACGACGACGCGGGGGACGTCCCCGCGCCATCCTCCTCCTCGCCGAGCCCGGGTCCCGTTCCCGGGCTCGCTCGGCGGCCTCCTTCTGGGACATCACTGTCTCGCAGAAGGAGGCCACCGCCTTCGCCGACCTCCCGCCCCCGATCAAGTGGTCGAACAAGATCGGGAGCGAGAGGTCCCACCCTTCCACCGCGGCTCTAAGGACACGGCGCGGCTCGGCCCATGCCGGACACTCCTCGAGTGTATGCCGCGCCGTGTCCACCTCCTCGCCGCAGTGGTGGCACTGCGCTGCTGGCTCCCGCCCCATCCTATGCAGGTACTCACCGAAACAACCGTGTCCGGTGAGCACCTGCGTGAGGCGGAAGGTCAACCCAACTCGCCTCCCGCACCATGTATCGAACATGGGCAGGAGGGCCCGAACTACCGGACGTGCCGAGGATGAAAGCATTTGCTTCCATCGCTCGAACACGTCCGCGCGGGCCTGGCGTCTCCGCACCTCGAGCTCCCCATCCTCCTCGGCCGTCAGCTCCTCCCCAGGGGGGCGGCGGGACTCACAGGCGATCCGGTATATGATCGCCTGCCCCGCCGCCACCACGTGGAAGGGAGGAACCACGGCCAAGAGGCCCGCCACCTCGGTGGAGATGGTGCGGTACCCCCGTATGAACCTAACCTAACCTAACCTAACCTAACCTAACCTAACCTAACCTAACCTAACCTAACCTAACCTAACCTAACCTAACCTAACCTAACCTTTTTTTTTTTTTTTTTTTTTTTTTTCGTGTGAAAATGCATTACGCATACCTCGGCCTCCTGGGGGATAGCCGAGGTTATGTGGGACTCTCCTCGGGTGGGGGTCGAGTCGCGAAGCGACTCGATCCCCTCCCGAGGCATACCGCACTAAAAACACACGCCCACCTAAGCTATGTAGGAGGTGCCTGGATCTCGCGAGAACTCAACAGGACACCCCCTAGCTATACATGCATCCCGGGGGGAGGGGTTAGCTCCCCCCATACCTAACACTAACTGGACCCTGGGCGGAGGGACCCGCCCAGTGTCCCCATCCCTGGAGCCTTCGGATTGGGCTTCCCGAGCCCCAGCTCGGTCCACCCACAGCTCCCGGAGCCCTCCTGCCCCGCTCGAGCAGGGACCCGTGGGTCCCCGCCCGGCCAGGGCAGGAGGGCGCCGACACCGGCAAGGGAGGGTCGTCGGAGGCGCATCCGAACGCCCCGACCCTCCCCACCCCACCCCCCACGCGCCCCACCCCAGAGCTCGCCTCTGGGGTGTGGCCGGCACCCCGCCACAAAAGACCGAAGTCTCGGGGTGCCGTGCCACCCCGGGGGGATTAACTCCCCCCCGGGGGCCGGGGTTAGCTCACTCCCCCGGCCCCCCCATCCTCAGCCCCCCGCGACGGGGGCATACGGCGGTGCGAAGGGCGAACCCTTCGCACCGCCAAGGGAAGTCCCGCCCCCCCGGGAGGGGGGGGCATTAGTTGGCGCGGGGAGGGGAACACTCCCCGCGCCCTCCCACCCATCACCGTCCCCCCACTCGGGGGACCCGCTGCGTCGCGGGGGGACGTCCCCCGCGTCGCATCACCCGATCCCGTCGCCCTTCCCCTTCTCCCTGAAGGGGAGGGCGGCGCACGACGACGCGGGGGACGTCCCCGCGCCATCCTCCTCCTCGCCGAGCCCGGGTCCCGTTCCCGGGCTCGCTCGGCGGCCTCCTTCTGGGACATCACTGTCTCGCAGAAGGAGGCCACCGCCTTCGCCGACCTCCCGCCCCCGATCAAGTGGTCGAACAAGATCGGGAGCGAGAGGTCCCACCCTTCCACCGCGGCTCTAAGGACACGGCGCGGCTCGGCCCATGCCGGACACTCCTCGAGTGTATGCCGCGCCGTGTCCACCTCCTCGCCGCAGTGGTGGCACTGCGCTGCTGGCTCCCGCCCCATCCTATGCAGGTACTCACCGAAACAACCGTGTCCGGTGAGCACCTGCGTGAGGCGGAAGGTCAACCCAACTCGCCTCCCGCACCATGTATCGAACATGGGCAGGAGGGCCCGAACTACCGGACGTGCCGAGGATGAAAGCATTTGCTTCCATCGCTCGAACACGTCCGCGCGGGCCTGGCGTCTCCGCACCTCGAGCTCCCCATCCTCCTCGGCCGTCAGCTCCTCCCCAGGGGGGCGGCGGGACTCACAGGCGATCCGGTATATGATCGCCTGCCCCGCCGCCACCACGTGGAAGGGAGGAACCACGGCCAAGAGGCCCGCCACCTCGGTGGAGATGGTGCGGTACCCCCGTATGGCCCGCAAGGCCAGCCGACGCCGCACTCTTTCCAAGAGTGCGATACTGCGTCGGCTGACCTCGAGCGAGCGGTGCCATACGGGGGCCCCATAAAGGGCAATAGACCGCACCACCCCCAGATAGAGGCGGCGGACATACAACTGTGGCCCCCCGATATTGGGCAGCAGCCGCGAAAGCGCGGCCGCTGTCCTCTCCAGTCGGGGGGCCAGGAGCTCGAAGTGATCCTCGAAACGCCAGCGACCGTCGATGGTCAGGCCCAGATACTTCATAGTGGGCCTGACCTCGACGAGGGTATCTACGACCCGGATCCGGAATCCCTGGGGCGGCCGCCGCTGCCGAGACGATTCGTATAACCAAATCGCCTCGGTCTTTGCGGCGGCCACTACAAGCCCCATTCTCCGAATCCGTCCAACAACGCAGTCCAGGGCGGACTCCACGAGGCGTCCTGCCTCCTCCCAGTCCCTCCCCTCCCCATGGACCAGGGTGTCATCGCAATAGCAAATGACACCCGTCCCAGGGGGGAGGGGAACCCGCAGTGCCGCGTCAAACGCAAGGATCCACAGGAGTGGTCCTAAGACCGACCCCTGTGGAACCCCGCGGCATATCTCCCTCAGATATGCGCCATACCGGCCGGCAATATACACCTCCCTGTCGCGGAGGTAATCCCGGAGCACTTCCCGGAGATAGTGGGGGACCTGGAAGTATTCCAGGCCCTCCTCTATCTCCTTCCAGGGCAGGGTGTTGAATGCGTTGGAAATGTCCAACGACACAGCAATCAACACCCTGCCCCGGGCGACAGCCCGTTCCCGGAGGAGGCGCAGACGCTCAAGAGCGTCTATAGTTGAGCGCCCCCTCCGGAACCCATACTGGCTGTCGCTCAGCCCGGGATCACCCCGCGACAGGTGCTCTCGGAGGCGGGCAGCAATTATTCTCTCGAATAACTTGCCCGCCTCGTCGAGTAAACATACCGGCCGGTAGGCAGAGGGAGACTCTGCGGGTTTTCCGACTTTTTGGAGGAGGACCAGGAACGCCTCTTTCCAGCACTTGGGGAAGATCCCCCGGCACAGGCATGCATCCAAGATGCTCCTGTATGCCGGGGCATGGACCTTTAGCGCCAAGGCCGTTATACCGCCAGGAACGCCATCGGGGCCGGGGGCCTTCTTGCCCCTAGCCCGGCGCTCCTGGATGGCCTGGTCGAGCTCCCACTCGGAGACCCGGAGTTCGTCCGACCAATCGCTGGTCGGACCCGGGACGCGTACAGTCCCCCCCTCCCCCCCGTCGCCGGGGGGGAAGAGGGTATCGACGACGCGTCCCAAGAACTCCGGGTCCATACTCTCCGCGACAGGGGGCGCCCGAGGACGGAGCTTCCCAAGCACCATCCTATACGGGCGCCCCCACGGATCCTCTCGGAGAGTCTGCAGGAGCTCGTTCCAGGCCTTGGCCTTGGCTGCGGTAATCGCACGCTTGAGGGCCACGGCGGACGATCTATACTCCCTGTACAGATCGTCCACCGTCGGCTCCGGGTCGCCACCGTGAAAGTGGCGTCGCCGAGCGCGGACGTACCGGCGGCGGGCTTGACCGGCCAAGCTGCGAAGCTCGGCCAGCTCGCCCGACCACCAGTACACAGACTTACGAGGGGGACAGGCCCGGACCCGGGGCATCGCTACGTCGCAGATCATCTGCAACGTGCCCCGGAGCCAAGCCGCCCCCTCGTCAGGTCCACGCTCCCTGGCCGGAGGCCAGGCGGAGCCGATAGTCACGGCCCTCAGCAGGTCCATGTCTAGCCGCTTCAGCGCCCATCTGGGCGCCGAAAGGGCGCTACTTCGCCGGAGGAGGGGCGTGTCCACCGGCGGGTCCGAGACCACAGCCACATCCATCAGGATGTAGCTGTGGTCCGAGAGGGTTTCCCCCTCCCAGACCCGCCACCTGGACACATGGCGTGAGGCGGAAGCGGTCGCGAACGAGACGTCCACAATCGACCAACCGTTCCACCTCACGCACGTCGGCACGGAGCCCCGGTTAAGTAACCGGAGCTCCAGCCCCTCCATCCATTCTTCCAGGACTCCACCTCGGGGGTCGGCCCTGGGGTTTCCCCAACTAAGAGACTTCGCATTGAAGTCCCCCAGGACCAACACCGGACCGGCTAAGTGAGGGGCCAACATGCCCCTCAACCGGTCCAGAAACTCCCCGAGTTCGGTGGAGCCACGGTTCGGCGAACAGTAGCACCCCGCGACCAGAAATCTTCCCCATTTCACCAACACCGCCCCCCGGCTCCGTTCGACCACGGAGCAAGGGGGCAACCTCGCCGATTGGCGAAACCATATCGCCACGGAGCCCTCCAGATCCCCGAACCATTGTGGTTGGTCGGGGATCTCGAAGGGCTCCGCGGCAACTGCCAGGCCAACCTCAAGCTCCGCCAGGCGTTGGACCATCAGGTCCTGTGCCCGGCGGCAATTGTTGAGGTTGGCCTGGAGAACCAGCTGGGAGCACCCGCGAGCGGAACTAGGCATTGTCCGGGCTCGCGGGTGCTCCCACCTGAACAGACTCAGGGATGGGAGGGGGAACCCCCTGCCCACCCCGAGTCTGTTCCACCTCCATCATGTTTAAGGGGGAGGTAGGGGGGAGGGGCTGTCCGGCCCCTCCACCTCCCCCTGTGGTCTCAGGGGACGGCGCCACACCGCCGCCCCCCTTGGACCTCTTCTTCTTTGAAGGCGGGGAGCACGCCTTGCTCCCCGCCTTGTGATTAGCGGGCCTGCCCGCCCCCGCGCACACTACGCAATGGGGGGCGGACAGGCACGCAGCCGCTCGGTGGGATGGATCCCCGCACCGGTAGCAATGGCCGCTCCGGTCCACCTCGGCAGTGCACCGCTGCCTCACATGCCCGAGTGCGAGGCAGCGGAAACACTGCATTGGCCGGGCGGCCAGGACCACCACCCGTGCGAGGGTCCACCCCACCCTAACGGTTTTGGCCCTCTCCAGAGCCAAGGCCGCCACAGCCGGGCACTGCACCCATATGGTGCCGAGTCCGCCAGGCGGGACCTTGATGTCCCCGACCCTGACGGACTCGGGGGTGCAGCCCCCGGCCAACGCCACCGCCGCCACCACCTCCTGAGGGGTGATGGAAAGGTCCAGGCCCGTCAGACGGAGCTCCGCCTTTTTGACGGGCCTGGCCACCCTCACGTCCATGTCCCTCAGGACGCTGGACATTCCGGCGGCGAGGGCGTCCGCCTTAATGCCCCCGTCGGCACCGGGGACCTGAATAATCAGGCCCCCGGTGACTGCCCGCTTCCAGTGCAGGGTCTCAATGCCCAGGGCGCCGAGATCGACGCCCTGTCGAGCCCTGCGTATAGCCTCCTCGTAGGTGGCCTTGCTCCCCTCCGGGACGGTGATCGTCACCGCCGCGGAACGGGGAGGGGCCACCACACGAGGAGGTGCCTTCTTAGCGGGCCCGGTCCCCCCCTTAGGGGAGGGAACCGCTAGGGGGCGGGCGGACGCGGCCTTGGCCCTCTGCCTCTCCTTCCTCCCCACCACCCGGGACCAAGTCTCCTCCGTAGAGGGGAGCGATGCCCCGGGTTGGTGGGGAGTGGCGATTACCAACCTTTTTTTTTTTTTTTTTTTTTTTTTTTTTAACGTAGGAAAAACGCTTTACGCGTACCCCGTCCTCCTGGGGGAGAGACGGGGTTATGTGGGACTGTCCGTTCCAGAAGGGACCGGACCTACCCACTAAAAAACCTACGGTGACCTCCCTGAGCTAGTTTGGAGGTGGTCGGGATCTCGAAATCGAATGCGACCGACCACCTCCAACCCCGGCTTAAAAGCCCCATTCCCGGGGGGGAGAGAAGCTCCCCCCAATCAAAACCTAGTACTATTTGGACACCATGCGGGTCACCCACATGGTGTCCCCCATCCCTGGGGTCGCTCGGCTGGGTGCCCCGAGCCCCAGCTCGAGACACCCGCGACCCCCGGAGACCCCCCTCCTCGCTCGGGGAAGAGAACCCAAAGGGTTCCCGCCCGGCCGAGGAGGGAGGTTTCCGCACGCGACAAGGAGGGGACAGAGGCGAGTTCCGGCTCGCGTCTGTCCCCTCCCCCTGTCCCACCCCCCAGGTCGACCCCATAAAGGTAAAATAATTAAAATAAATATAAATATTCAATAAATAAAATATAAAAATATAAAATATATAAAACAATAAGTCAAAAAGATAAATAAATAAAAGTCAATAAATATCAATAAATAAAATATAATAAAATAAATATATAAAATAAAATAAATGTCAGTAAATAAATAAAGACAAACACAACAAAAACATATAAAAAGGGATAGGGCAAAGTAAAATAGGGGATAAATAAATAAATGGTAAAATTGAATAAAATAAAATAAAATAAAATAAGGGGGGGGTCGACCGGCAGACCGCATCTTTGTGGTGGGGGGGGAGGGAATTAGTGCTCCACCTCGCCCCCCCGCGGCCTGCCCACCCCGGGGGCGCCTACTCGGCAGACCCCCATGGCGGCGATGGGAGTAACTAAGTAGTCCCATCGCCGCCACCACGTCTGCGGCCCCTTGCAGGGGGCCGGCGGCCTCGTCGGGGTCGCCCCGTCGAGGCCAGCCTCCTGGCGGAGAGGGGGTCGGCTTCCCTCTCCCTCTCCGCAGCCTCCTTCTGCGAGATTACAATCTCGCAGAAGGAGGCGAACGCTGCTCTTGACCCCTCGCTGCCGATCATGTGGTCGACCACGACCGGCAACGAGAGGTCCACCCCAATAACGCCCCTTAGGTCTCTGCGCGGCGCCGACCACGCTGGACATTCCTCCAGCGTATGCCGCGCAGAGTCCTGGGCCTCCTCGCAGTGGTGGCACTGCGCCGTCGGTTCCTTCCCGATGCGACACAGATACTCTCCGAAGCATCCGTGCCCGGAGAGCATCTGCGTCACATGGTAGGTGAGCCTCACCCGACTCCTGCACCATTCCTCCAGAATGGGCAGGAGTGCCCGGACAATGGGCCGGTCCGAATCGGCGGAAGCAATTTCCTCCCGCCATCGGACCAGCGTGTCCCGCCGGGCCTGGTGCCTCAGCACTTCGACCTCCTCCCCCTCGGGGGATAACTCCCCACGGCGGATGGAGCAGGCAATCTGGTAAGTAGTTGCCCGCTCCACCGCCATGAGATGCAGGGGAGTCATCCCCGCGAGGAGGCACGCCGCCTCCCCGGAGATGGTGCGATAACCCCGTATGGTCCGAATGGCCAGCCGTCGCTGCACGCGGTTTGCGTGCAGCATGTTACGCCGGCTGGCCATTAACTCTTCGGACCACACGGGGGCTCCATATAGGAACTTGCTCTGCACCACCCCCGAGTAGAGGCGACGAATCCTATCATCGGGCCCCCCGATGTTGGGCAGCAGCCGCCCAATTGCGGCTGCCACCCCATCGACTCGGGGGGCCATCAGGTCGAAGTGCTGCTCGAAGCACCAGCGGCTGTCGAGGGTCAGGCCGAGATAGCTCATCTCGCCTTTCACCTCGACAGAGGCATCACCCACCCGGATCCAGAGTTGGGGTGGCTGCTGGCTCCGAGGCAATGCGTGTAGCCACATTGCCTCGGTTTTGCCAGCAGATATCTCCAGCCCCAATCTCCGGATCCCACGGCGATTACCAACCTAACCTAACCTTTTTTTTTTTTTTTTTTTTTGACGTCGGGGAAATCCCTTATGGATAACCTCCCTCATTGCTGGAAATGAGGGAGGCCAATGTCGGACTCGCACCGACTAAAACCCCGCGGCCGTCCCCGGATTTAGTGTGGTGCACGGGAACCCGAAACGTACACAACCGCGCACCCACTGTCCTTACATGGACTTCCCGAAGGGGGAGAGAAGCTCCCCCTACGTTTAAACCCGAACAAGGAACCGCAGCGACGGCGGCTGCGTTTCCCCCCTCCCGGGGTCACCCGATGGGACGTCGAGTTCCAGCTCGGCGCCCCGATGACCCTAGAGATCCCGTCGTTCGTCCGTGCCGGAGTGCGATAAAGCAGGAGGCGCATCAAGGAGGTATTAGCTCCCTCCGGTGGTGCGAACGAGGGGATCTCTTCTCGCGGTAAGGCCCGTTCCTCGAAAGGGTGCATTTCGCACACCCCCGGAACAGGCCCCCTTCCCGTGAGTCCAGGAGGTACCGGTACCTCCACCCTCACGACCCCCTCCGGCGGCTCGGGCGTCCCCGAGTCGTGGGAGGAGGTCATTCCCCATGTGGACCCCGCCTTAAGGGCGGGGCCTCTTTCGGCGGCGCGCTGGCTCCACCAGGTGGGCGAGCGGGCAAGGCCGGTGCAGGCTCGACCTGAGGGGTCGGTGCCTTGGGGGCCTCCTTATCCTTTCTAGGCCCTCCTTTCACTCCGGATTGACCGGAGCGAAAGGAGGGACATGCCCCTGTGCCTGACCGATGGTCGGCCGGCTTTCCCAGATCCGAGCAGAGGGGACACCTAGGCGGAGACGTACACGTCGCCGCCCGGTGCCCCTCCTGCCCGCATCTATAGCACCGGCCTTGCCGGCTCGCCTCATCCGTGTGGGTGCAGCGCGCCCACGTGTGGCCTCGGCGCAGGCAGCGGAAACACTGGAGCGGACGCTGCTCCAGTATTTCCACCCGCGCCGAGGCCCACCCCACCCGGAGTCGCCCCGCCCCGGCGACCTTTCGCGCTGCCGCGAGTGGCAGACGGGCCCAGCACGTGCCGGGCCCGTTCTCCCCCCCGTTGGGTGGTCTGTTGACCACCCCCACGCGGACCTCTTCGGGGGCGCATCCAGATGCGCCCACGAGGGCCTGGCATACCGACTCCGGTGTTGCGCCTAAGCCCAACCCCCGGAGCCGGATCTCAGCATTCCGCGTGGGGGTGCTCACCACAACCCCCGTGCCCGCTAAGGCCCCCCTCATCCGCTCGGCGAGCGCGGTCGCCTTGTCGCGGCTGCCCCCACCGCGGACCCTCAGCATGAGGGCCCCGGTTTGGGCCCGGGCCACGGCAAGGCCCTCCGTGATGCCGACATCCTCAAGGCGGATGTCGGCCACCACCTTCCCCATGGCCTCCTCGTACGAGGTCTTAACCCCCACGGGGACAGTCAAGACCACGGCCGCCGTCTTCGGCTGCCGCGGTAACCGCGGCGCCGTGGTCTCCTTCCTCTTGGGAGGGGGATCTCCCTTCCCCTTACTGGGGACCTCTTCCTTGGAGGAAGGGTTCGCAGCGGTCGGGGCGACGGGGGTGGGCTGCGCTGCGGCCACTTTGGCCGCCCGCTTGCCCACTCCCGACGTCACCTCCGCGTAGGACCCCCCCGCGCCCGTCCCCCTCGGCCCCGCTTTGGACGAGGCCGACGAGCCGGCGGAGGGGGCCCGCGACCCCTTCTTCCCCTTCCCCTTCTCCTCCTTCTTCTTTCGGGGGGCTCTCATGTCGGCAGGCGGGGGAGCCATGTTGCCCCCCGCCGTGTCGGCATGTCCCCCCTTCTCCCCGTGGGCCTTAAGAGCCTCGAGGAGGCGACCCTCGAGAGCGCGTACCTTCTCCTCGACGATGCGTTCAACATCGCCGAGGGAGAAGGTCGCGTCTCGTCCCCCCTCGCGGTTCCCCGCCGTCGCGACCGCGCTCGCCCGCGTGACCGGGCGCGTCGATTCCCCCGTGGGTGGCGTCCCGGGCAGGGAAGGTACCGGGGACGCCTCCAACATCCGCGTCACCCTATCGGTCGGCGATCCCTCATACTTGTCGAGGAGGTTATCGCGCTCCTCCGTCACGCGACGGAGGCGTCCCTCCATCTCGCGCAGCATTTCGCGAACCTCCTCGACCTCCTTCTCATCGCTGCCGGCGTACCTCGCGCGCGAGGCCAGCTCATAGCTGGCCGCCCGGATCTGCTGGCTCGCGACCCGGAGCTCCTTCACGAAGGTGCCCTTCAGTCCCTTGGACACTCCGGACACCTTATCGACCATGGTGGCCCCGTCCTTCACCATCGCGAGGAGCTCCGGGACGGGGTACGTCCGGCATTCGGCCGTCAGTTCCGCCGCCGATTGGAGACGCCCCCGCGACGCCCGGCCAAACTGCGCCCCATAATCGGCTAGGTCGTTCGGCCCCAGGGGATCAGGGGTCTTGTTAGGCCCCCTTTTCTTCCTGGCCTTCCCCGGCTCGATGGGTTCGCCCGCCGCCCTCTTCCTCGAGCCCGTGGAGCCGACTGAGGACACGGAGAAGTTGTCCTCCTCCGTGTCCCCCGTCAACTCTTCCGACCCCTCCGGTCCCCCACCCCCGGGAGTGGGGTTCCATACAGGCGCCAGTCCCGGAACCTGCGGTATCAGGAACCGAAACTCATCGGTCCCGAGTGCCGCAGGTCCGGACTGCGCCACCAATCCCTCTCGGTCGCCGCCAGGCGGAGCCCCTCCAGCGGAGGAGGAAGTGCCCTCCCCCGCCGCGTCGTTGCCCCCCTTCCCGCTCTCCTTTGAGGGAGAGCCCCCCTTACCTCCTCCACGGCCCACTGCCGCCTTCAATTTTCCCCCCCCTTTCCCCAAAATTTTTGAGAAATCCATTAGTGTTCCCACGAGCGTGGTCGGAACACTAAAGTCACCCCGCGCAGAGCCGCCTTGCGCGGGGAGGCCCATTATACTCCGGGGGGCGAGCCGGTACCCCGGAGGTGCAGGCTAGAGACCGGGTTCACTAACCCGGCCCACCCCCGGCGCTAAGTCCGGAGGTGTCCCCATCACCGCGAGCAAAGCTTGGGGTTAAGGACTTTTTAAAGAGGTTTCTCCTCCTCGCAGGGCCGGCCGGTAAAGGCAAGCCCCCCCGCTCCGGAACCTTCCGGTTTGCGGTCTACGGTCCTGGGCCAACATCTTGTGACCCAGTTCCGACCTCTCGCCCCGTTAGCACACACCGCAGTGTGTCCCAGGGTCCACCACGAGGAGGTGGAGCGAGAGGATTTAGCTCTGTGACATCCCTCAAATAGAGAGAACGGACCTTCAGTGGATCAGAGTCACCACTGAAAGCGCCACAAAGCCTAGGACCCCAACCTAACCTAACCTAACCTTTTTTTTTTTTTTTTTTTTTTTTTTTTTTTTTTTTTTTTTTTTTTTTTTTTTTTTTTTTTTTTTTTTTCGTGTGAAAATGCATTACGCATACCTCGGCCTCCTGGGGGATAGCCGAGGTTATGTGGGACTCTCCTCGGGTGGGGGTCGAGTCGCGAAGCGACTCGATCCCCTCCCGAGGCATACCGCACTAAAAACACACGCCCACCTAAGCTATGTAGGAGGTGCCTGGATCTCGCAAGAACTCAACAGGACACCCCCTAGCTATACATGCATCCCGGGGGGAGGGGTTAGCTCCCCCCATACCTAACACTAACTGGACCCTGGGCGGAGGGACCCGCCCAGTGTCCCCATCCCTGGAGCCTTCGGATTGGGCTTCCCGAGCCCCAGCTCGGTCCACCCACAGCTCCCGGAGCCCTCCTGCCCCGCTCGAGCAGGGACCCGTGGGTCCCCGCCCGGCCAGGGCAGGAGGGCGCCGACACCGGCAAGGGAGGGTCGTCGGAGGCGCATCCGAACGCCCCGACCCTCCCCACCCCACCCCCCACGCGCCCCACCCCAGAGCTCGCCTCTGGGGTGTGGCCGGCACCCCGCCACAAAAGACCGAAGTCTCGGGGTGCCGTGCCACCCCGGGGGGATTAACTCCCCCCCGGGGGCCGGGGTTAGCTCACTCCCCCGGCCCCCCCATCCTCAGCCCCCCGCGACGGGGGCATACGGCGGTGCGAAGGGCGAACCCTTCGCACCGCCAAGGGAAGTCCCGCCCCCCCGGGAGGGGGGGGCATTAGTTGGCGCGGGGAGGGGAACACTCCCCGCGCCCTCCCACCCATCACCGTCCCCTCACTCGGGGGACCCGCTGCGTCGCGGGGGGACGTCCCCCGCGTCGCATCACCCGATCCCGTCGCCCTTCCCCTTCTCCCTGAAGGGGAGGGCGGCGCACGACGACGCGGGGGACGTCCCCGCGCCATCCTCCTCCTCGCCGAGCCCGGGTCCCGTTCCCGGGCTCGCTCGGCGGCCTCCTTCTGGGACATCACTGTCTCGCAGAAGGAGGCCACCGCCTTCGCCGACCTCCCGCCCCCGATCAAGTGGTCGAACAAGATCGGGAGCGAGAGGTCCCACCCTTCCACCGCGGCTCTAAGGACACGGCGCGGCTCGGCCCATGCCGGACACTCCTCGAGTGTATGCCGCGCCGTGTCCACCTCCTCGCCGCAGTGGTGGCACTGCGCTGCTGGCTCCCGCCCCATCCTATGCAGGTACTCACCGAAACAACCGTGTCCGGTGAGCACCTGCGTGAGGCGGAAGGTCAACCCAACTCGCCTCCCGCACCATGTATCGAACATGGGCAGGAGGGCCCGAACTACCGGACGTGCCGAGGATGAAAGCATTTGCTTCCATCGCTCGAACACGTCCGCGCGGGCCTGGCGTCTCCGCACCTCGAGCTCCCCATCCTCCTCGGCCGTCAGCTCCTCCCCAGGGGGGCGGCGGGACTCACAGGCGATCCGGTATATGATCGCCTGCCCCGCCGCCACCACGTGGAAGGGAGGAACCACGGCCAAGAGGCCCGCCACCTCGGTGGAGATGGTGCGGTACCCCCGTATGGCCCGCAAGGCCAGCCGACGCCGCACTCTTTCCAAGAGTGCGATACTGCGTCGGCTGGCCTCGAGCGAGCGGTGCCATACGGGGGCCCCATAAAGGGCAATAGACCGCACCACCCCCAGATAGAGGCGGCGGACATACACCTGTGGCCCCCCGATATTGGGCAGCAGCCGCGAAAGCGCGGCCGCTGTCCTCTCCAGTCGGGGGGCCAGGAGCTCGAAGTGATCCTCGAAACGCCAGCGACCGTCGATGGTCAGGCCCAGATACTTCATAGTGGGCCTGACCTCGACGAGGGTATCTACGACCCGGATCCGGAATCCCTGGGGCGGCCGCCGCTGCCGAGACGATTCGTACAACCAAATCGCCTCGGTCTTTGCGGCGGCCACTACAAGCCCCATTCTCCGGATCCGTCCAACAACGCAGTCCAGGGCGGACTCCACGAGGCGTCCTGCCTCCTCCCAGTCCTTCCCCTCCCCATGGACCAGGGTGTCATCGCAATAGCAAATGACACCCGTCCCAGGGGGGAGGGGAACCCGCAGTGCCGCGTCAAACGCAAGGATCCACAGGAGTGGTCCTAAGACCGACCCCTGTGGAACCCCGCGGCATATCTCCCTCAGATATGCGCCATACCGGCCGGCAATATACACCTCCCTGTCGCGGAGGTAATCCCGGAGCACTTCCCGGAGATAGTGGGGGACCTGGAAGTATTCCAGGCCCTCCTCTATCTCCTTCCAGGGCAGGGTGTTGAATGCGTTGGAAATGTCCAACGACACAGCAATCAACACCCTGCCCCGGGCGACAGCCCGTTCCCGGAGGAGGCGCAGACGCTCAAGAGCGTCTATAGTTGAGCGCCCCCTCCGGAACCCATACTGGCTGTCGCTCAGCCCGGGATCACCCCGCGACAGGTGCTCTCGGAGGCGGGCAGCAATTATTCTCTCGAATAACTTGCCCGCCTCGTCGAGTAAGCATACCGGCCGGTAGGCAGAGGGAGACTCTGCGGGTTTTCCGACTTTATGGAGGAGGACCAGGAACGCCTCTTTCCAACACTTGGGGAAGATCCCCCGGCACAGGCATGCATCCAAGATGCTCCTGTATGCCGGGGCATGGACCTTTAGCGCCAAGGCCGTTATACCGCCAGGAACGCCATCGGGGCCGGGGGCTTTCTTGCCCCTAGCCCGGCGCTCCTGGATGGCCTGGTCGAGCTCCCACTCGGAGACCCGGAGTTCGTCCGACCAATCGCTGGTCGGACCCGGGACGCGTACAGTCCCCCCCTCCCCCCCGTCGCCGGGGGGGAAGAGGGTATCGACGACGCGTCCCAAGAACTCCGGGTCCATACTCTCCGCGACAGGGGGCGCCCGAGGACGGAGCTTCCCAAGCACCATCCTATACGGGCGTCCCCACGGATCCTCGCGGAGAGTCTGCAGGAGCTCGTTCCAGGCCTTGGCCTTGGCTGCGGTGATCGCACGCTTGAGGGCCACGGCGGACGATCTATACTCCCTGTACAGATCGTCCACCGTCGGCTCCGGGTCGCCACCGTGAAAGTGGCGTCGCCGAGCGCGGACGTACCGGCGGCGGGCTTGACCGGCCAAGCTGCGAAGCTCGGCCAGCTCGCCCGACCACCAGTACACAGACTTACGAGGGGGACAGGCCCGGACCCGGGGCATCGCTACGTCGCAGATCATCTGCAACGTGCCCCGGAGCCAAGCCGCCCCCTCGTCAGGTCCACGCTCCCTGGCCGGAGGCCAGGCGGAGCCGATAGTCACGGCCCTCAGCAGGTCCATGTCTAGCCGCTTCAGCGCCCATCTGGGCGCCGAAAGGGCGCTACTTCGCCGGAGGAGGGGCGTGTCCACCGGCGGGTCCGAGACCACAGCCACATCCATCAGGATGTAGCTGTGGTCCGAGAGGGTTTCCCCCTCCCAGACCCGCCACCTGGACACATGGCGTGAGGCGGAAGCGGTCGCGAACGAGACGTCCACAATCGACCAACCGTTCCACCTCACGCACGTCGGCACGGAGCCCCGGTTAAGTAACCGGAGCTCCAGCCCCTCCATCCATTCTTCCAAGACTCCACCTCGGGGGTCGGCCCTGGGGTTTCCCCAACTCAGAGACTTCGCATTGAAGTCCCCCAGGACCAACACCGGACCGGCTAAGTGAGGGGCCAACATGCCCCTCAACCGGTCCAGAAACTCCCCGAGTTCGGTGGAGCCACGGTTCGGCGAACAGTAGCACCCCGCGACCAGAAATCTTCCCCATTTCACCAACACCGCCCCCCGGCTCCGCTCGACCACGGAACAAGGGGGCAACCTCGCCGACTGGCGAGCCCAAATTGCCACGGAGCCCTCCAGATCCCCGAACCATTGTGGTTGGTTGGGGACCTCGAAGGGCTCCGCGGCCACTGCCAGGCCAACCTCAAGCTCCGCCAGACGCTGGACCATCAGGTCCTGCGCCTGGCGGCAATTGTTGAGGTTGGCCTGGAGAACCATCTGGGAGCATCCCCGAGCCGAAGTAGCCATTACGTCGGGCTCGGGGATGCTCCTGCCTGAGTCGGCTCCGGGACGGGAGGGGGGTTAGCCCCGCTCCCGTCCCGGGCCGGCTCTACCTCCATATTGGAGGGGGAGGTAGGGGGGAGGGGTTGTCCGTCCCCCCCACCACCCCCCGTGGCATTAGGAGACGGCGCCACACCGCCGCCTCCTTGTTTCCCCTTCTTTTTGGGGGGCGGGGAGCACGCCTTGCTCCCCGCCTTATGGTTGGCGGGCTTGCCCGCCCCCGCGCACACGGCGCAATGGGGGGCGGACACGCACGCCGCCGCTCGGTGGGATGGACTCCCGCACCGGTAGCAATCGCCGCTCCGGTCCACCGCTGCAGTGCACCGCTGCCTCACGTGCCCGAGGGCGAGGCAGCGGAAACACTGCATTGGTCGGGCGGCCAAAATGACCACCCGCGCGAGAGTCCATCCCACCTTAACCGTTTTGGCCTTTTCTAAGGCCAAGGCCGCCACAGCCGGGCACTGCACCCATATGGTGCCGAGTCCGCCGGCCGGGATCTTAATGTCCCCGACCTTCACGGACTCGGGGGTGCAGCCCCCGGCCTTCGCCACCGCCGCCACCACCTCCTGAGGGGTGACGGAGAGGTCCAGGCCCGTCAGGCGGAACTCCGCCTTCTTGACGGGCCTGGCCACCCTCACGTCGATGTCCCTCAGGACGCGGGACATACCGGCGGCGAGTGCGTCCGCCTTCACGCCCCCATCAGCACCGGGAACCTGAATAATCAGGCCCCCGGTGATGGCCCTCTTCCACTGGAGGGTCTCGATACCCAGGGCGCCGAGATCGACGCCCTGGCGAGCCCTCCGTATGGCCTCCTCGTAGGTGGCCTTACTCCCCTCCGGAACGGTGATCGTCACCGCCGCGGAACGGGGAGGGGCCGCCACACGAGGAGGCGCCTTCTTTGTGGCCCCGGTCCCACCTTTAGAGGCGGGAACCGGGGGGGGCTGGGCGGACGCGGCCTTGGCCTTCCGCTTCTCCTTCCTCCCCACCACCCGGGACCAAGTCTCCTCCGTAGAGGGGAGCGAGGTCCCGGGTTGGTGGGGGGTGGCGCTGGCCTTCGCCATTGCACGGGGGGTTGGGGGGGCGGGGGAGGCCTTAGCATCCCCCTGTCCCCCCTTCCCTTTCCCTTTCTTCTTCTTCTTCTTTTTCTTCCCCCTCGCCTCCGGCCCCCCGGCGGGGGGAACGGAGGTTAGGGGGACGGTGGCCGACGCCGGCGGAGCAACGGGGGCGGGGACCCCCGAGGGAGTCCCGGCCAACCGCGCCGCGCCGGCGTACGACAGCTTCGGGGGTTTGCGACCCTCCAGCACCGGTCGGAGCTCCTCACGGAACGCCATTAATTTGGCGTCCATGAGGGCCCCGATCCGGGCCAGGAGGATCGCATCCCCCGAAGATCCCACCCCGAGGGAGGGAGGGGGTGGCGACTTCCTCCGCTGGACCACCTCTACAGGGGGAAGCGGCGACGAAGGAGGGGCCGTCCCTGAAGCGGTCGGAGCCCTCCTCATCGCCAACATATCCCCCTGGAGGGTGGTCAGGGAGTCATTCAACTCCCCCATCCTCAGCCTCAGCGCCGCGTTTTGCTCCCTGAGTTCCCGGTTCTCCGCCTGCATCCTCTCCCAGAGGTCTGCAGGCGGGGCCCGGGTTGTCCCCTCAGGGGGCGCGGCGCTGGTGCCAGCGGTGGAGGAGGAGGCTCCCTGCCATCCTCTTCCCTCCAGCTCCCTCATCGCCGCCTCAATGAGGCGCGCCGAATCCCGGAAGGCCTTCACGAAGGTCCCTTTGAGATTGCCGCTCCTTAAGGCGGTGCTCTCGACCAAACGGCCGGCGGCAACCACCTGAGCGGCAATCTCTCCGGGGAGGAGGTCCCGCAGCTCCAGGCGGCACTCCTCAATAGAGGGTGCGTTCCTGCCGCTGCGGGACCTCTTCACGGCCTCCACGGGGATCTCCCCCAGGGATGACGACGCCGGTCGCTTCCCGGACGTCACCGACGTCCGGGAAACGACCGATACTTCGTCGTCATCCCTCTCCCTCCCAGGAGAGTCGGGTCGGGTAGACCCGCCTCCCCCCGTCGACGAGGCTCCCGCAAGGGGCTCCACCGTCGACGCGCCCGTCTCCCGCTCCTCCGAGGCGCGAGGCCTTAACGACCCCCTCGCCGAGGCTCGAGAACGCGAGCGCGTTCGAGGTCTCTCCCGATTAACGGGAGTGACCTCCTCCTCCTCCTCCTTCCCCCCATCCCCAGTAGAAAAAATTGTGCATTCCATCGCTAGTTATTTATTGTATTATCGACGGTTCGCCACATCACGGGACCCCTACCGCAGTAGGGGTACTTCCCCGCCGGATAATTACCCTAGTTAATCACGCCGAAACCGAGAAGCGGCTTATCAGCTGGCCAAGCCTATCGACGTGTAAAATGACTCGAAAAAAGGTTAACGGGATAGGCCCGCGCCATATGATGCTAAAGGTTTAGCGTCACCCCTATTGAAGGAGGGCACCGGATCCGAACCGGATAGACTCCAACTTCAGGCTAGACGTTGCTTTGGTTTATCCCCCAAAGCAGGGTATGAGGAAATACTGGCCAAGTAATCCTCCATACCTGCACCCGATTGCACAGCTTCAACCCCCGGATAGGCTCCAGTCAGCTGGGAGTAGCGGTTCTCCCACATTAAACATGTACGTGTTGCCACGCACAGAGGTCAGGTACTAACATATCTCCCAGCCCCGGTCGGGCGGCTACTACTCCAACCCTTGGTTAGTCTCCGGGGAATATCCACCATGCAATCGACTGCAGCTCATTCACACACACATTCATACATACATTCATACCGTACTCAGGGACGCTGGCCGGACTGTGAAAAGAACCAGGCAACGTCCCGGAGTACACCCCTCGCTCCGTTAGCACACGCCGAAACGTGTCCCAGGGTCCACCACGAGGAGGTGGAGCGAGAGGGTTTAGACCTTGGACAACCCTCAAATAGAGAGTACGGACCGACAGTGGATCTGAGTCACCACTGTAGGCGCCCAAGGTCCTAAGACCCCAACCTAACCTAACCTAACCTTTTTTTTTTTTTTTTTTTTCGTGTGAAAATGCATTACGCATACCTCGGCCTCCTGGGGGATAGCCGAGGTTATGTGGGACTCTCCTCGGGTGGGGGTCGAGTCGCGAAGCGACTCGATCCCCTCCCGAGGCATACCGCACTAAAAACACACGCCCACCTAAGCTATGTAGGAGGTGCCTGGATCTCGCGAGAACTCAACAGGACACCCCCTAGCTATACATGCATCCCGGGGGGAGGGGTTAGCTCCCCCCATACCTAACACTAACTGGACCCTGGGCGGAGGGACCCGCCCAGTGTCCCCATCCCTGGAGCCTTCGGATTGGGCTTCCCGAGCCCCAGCTCGGTCCACCCACAGCTCCCGGAGCCCTCCTGCCCCGCTCGAGCAGGGACCCGTGGGTCCCCGCCCGGCCAGGGCAGGAGGGCGCCGACACCGGCAAGGGAGGGTCGTCGGAGGCGCATCCGAACGCCCCGACCCTCCCCACCCCACCCCCCACGCGCCCCACCCCAGAGCTCGCCTCTGGGGTGTGGCCGGCACCCCGCCACAAAAGACCGAAGTCTCGGGGTGCCGTGCCACCCCGGGGGGATTAACTAGCCCCCGGGGGCCGGGGTTAGCTCACTCCCCCGGCCCCCCCATCCTCAGCCCCCCGCGACGGGGGCATACGGCGGTGCGAAGGGCGGACCCTTCGCACCGCCAAGGGAAGTCCCGCCCCCCCGGGAGGGGGGGGCATTAGTTGGCGCGGGGAGGGGAACACTCCCCGCGCCCTCCCACCCATCACCGTCCCCCCACTCGGGGGACCCGCTGCGTCGCGGGGGGACGTCCCCCGCGTCGCGTCCCCCGATCCCGTCGCCCTTCCCCTTCTCCCTGAAGGGGAGGGCGGCGCACGACGACGCGGGGGACGTCCCCGCGCCATCCTCCTTCTCGCCGAGCCCGGGTCCCGTTCCCGGGCTCGCTCGGCGGCCTCCTTCTGGGACATCACTGTCTCGCAGAAGGAGGCCACCGCCTTCGCCGACCTCCCGCCCCCGATCAAGTGGTCGAACAAGATCGGGAGCGAGAGGTCCCACCCTTCCACCGCGGCTCTAAGGACACGGCGCGGCTCGGCCCATGCCGGACACTCCTCGAGTGTATGCCGCGCCGTGTCCACCTCCTCGCCGCAGTGGTGGCACTGCGCTGCTGGCTCCCGCCCCATCCTATGCAGGTACTCACCGAAACAACCGTGTCCGGTGAGCACCTGCGTGAGGCGGAAGGTCAACCCAACTCGCCTCCCGCACCATGTATCGAACATGGGCAGGAGGGCCCGAACTACCGGACGTGCCGAGGATGAAAGCATCTGCTTCCATCGCTCGAACACGTCCGCGCGGGCCTGGCGTCTCCGCACCTCGAGCTCCCCATCCTCCTCGGCCGTCAGCTCCTCCCCAGGGGGGCGGCGGGACTCACAGGCGATCCGGTATATGATCGCCTGCCCCGCCGCCACCACGAACCTAACCTTTTTTTTTTTTTTTTTTTTTTTTTTTTTTTTTCGTGTGAAAATGCATTACGCATACCTCGGCCTCCTGGGGGATAGCCGAGGTTATGTGGGACTCTCCTCGGGTGGGGGTCGAGTCGCGAAGCGACTCGATCCCCTCCCGAGGCATACCGCACTAAAAACACACGCCCACCTAAGCTATGTAGGAGGTGCCTGGATCTCGCGAGAACTCAACAGGACACCCCCTAGCTATACATGCATCCCGGGGGGAGGGGTTAGCTCCCCCCATACCTAACACTAACTGGACCCTGGGCGGAGGGACCCGCCCAGTGTCCCCATCCCTGGAGCCTTCGGATTGGGCTTCCCGAGCCCCAGCTCGGTCCACCCACAGCTCCCGGAGCCCTCCTGCCCCGCTCGAGCAGGGACCCGTGGGTCCCCGCCCGGCCAGGGCAGGAGGGCGCCGACACCGGCAAGGGAGGGTCGTCGGAGGCGCATCCGAACGCCCCGACCCTCCCCACCCCACCCCCCACGCGCCCCACCCCAGAGCTCGCCTCTGGGGTGTGGCCGGCACCCCGCCACAAAAGACCGAAGTCTCGGGGTGCCGTGCCACCCCGGGGGGATTAACTCCCCCCCGGGGGCCGGGGTTAGCTCACTCCCCCGGCCCCCCCATCCTCAGCCCCCCGCGACGGGGGCATACGGCGGTGCGAAGGGCGGACCCTTCGCACCGCCAAGGGAAGTCCCGCCCCCCCGGGAGGGGGGGGCATTAGTTGGCGCGGGGAGGGGAACACTCCCCGCGCCCTCCCACCCATCACCGTCCCCCCACTCGGGGGACCCGCTGCGTCGCGGGGGGGCGTCCCCCGCGTCGCATCTCCCGATCCCGTCGCCCTTCCCCTTCTCCCTGAAGGGGAGGGCGGCGCACGACGACGCGGGGGACGTCCCCGCGCCATCCTCCTTCTCGCCGAGCCCGGGTCCCGTTCCCGGGCTCGCTCGGCGGCCTCCTTCTGGGACATCACTGTCTCGCAGAAGGAGGCCACCGCCTTCGCCGACCTCCCGCCCCCGATCAAGTGGTCGAACAAGATCGGGAGCGAGAGGTCCCACCCTTCCACCGCGGCTCTAAGGACACGGCGCGGCTCGGCCCAAGCCGGACACTCCTCGAGTGTATGCCGCGCCGTGTCCACCTCCTCGCCGCAGTGGTGGCACTGCTCTGCTGGCTCCCGCCCCATCCTATGCAGGTACTCACCGAAACAACCGTGTCCGGTGAGCACCTGCGTGAGGCGGAAGGTCAACCCAACTCGCCTCCCGCACCATGTATCGAACATGGGCAGGAGGGCCCGAACTACCGGACGTGCCGAGGATGAAAGCATCTGCTTCCATCGCTCGAACACGTCCGCGCGGGCCTGGCGTCTCCGCACCTCGAGCTCCCCATCCTCCTCGGCCGTCAGCTCCTCCCCAGGGGGGCGGCGGGACTCACAGGCGATCCGGTATATGATCGCCTGCCCCGCCGCCACCACGTGGAAGGGAGGAACCACGGCCAAGAGGCCCGCCACCTCGGTGGAGATGGTGCGGTACCCCCGTATGGCCCGCAAGGCCAGCCGACGCCGCACTCTTTCCAAGAGTGCGATACTGCGTCGGCTGGCCTCGAGCGAGCGGTGCCATACGGGGGCCCCATAAAGGGCAATAGACCGCACCACCCCCAGATAGAGGCGGCGGACATACAACTGTGGCCCCCCGATATTGGGCAGCAGCCGCGAGAGCGCGGCCGCTGTCCTCTCCAGTCGGGGGGCCAGGAGCTCGAAGTGATCCTCGAAACGCCAGCGACCGTCGATGGTCAGGCCCAGATACTTCATAGTGGGCCTGACCTCGACGAGGGTATCTACGACCCGGATCCGGAATCCCTGGGGCGGCCGCCGCTGCCGAGACGATTCGTACAACCAAATCGCCTCGGTCTTTGCGGCGGCCACTACAAGCCCCATTCTCCGGATCCGTCCAACAACGCAGTCCAGGGCGGACTCCACGAGGCGTCCTGCCTCCTCCCAGTCCCTCCCCTCCCCATGGACCAGGGTGTCATCGCAATAGCAAATGACACCCGTCCCAGGGGGGAGGGGAACCCGCAGTGCCGCGTCAAACGCAAGGATCCACAGGAGTGGTCCTAAGACCGACCCCTGTGGAACCCCGCGGCATATCTCCCTCAGATATGCGCCATACCGGCCGGCAATATACACCTCCCTGTCGCGGAGGTAATCCCGGAGCACTTCCCGGAGATAGTGGGGGACCTGGAAGTATTCCAGGCCCTCCTCTATCTCCTTCCAGGGCAGGGTGTTGAATGCGTTGGAAATGTCCAACGACACAGCAATCAACACCCTGCCCCGGGCGACAGCCCGTTCCCGAAGGAGGCGCAGACGCTCAAGAGCGTCTATAGTTGAGCGCCCCCTCCGGAACCCATACTGGCTGTCGCTCAGCCCGGGATCACCCCGCGACAGGTGCTCTCGGAGGCGGGCAGCAATTATTCTCTCGAATAACTTGCCCGCCTCGTCGAGTAAGCACACCGGCCGGTAGGCAGAGGGAGACTCTGCGGGTTTTCCGACTTTATGGAGGAGGACCAGGAACGCCTCTTTCCAACACTTGGGGAAGATCCCCCGGCACAGGCATGCATCCAAGATGCTCCTGTATGCCGGGGCATGGACCTTTAGCGCCAAGGCCGTTATACCGCCAGGAACGCCATCGGGGCCGGGGGCCTTCTTGCCCCTAGCCCGGCGCTCCTGGATGGCCTGGTCGAGCTCCCACTCGGAGACCCGGAGTTCGTCCGACCAATCGCTGGTCGGACCCGGGACGCGTACAGTACCCCCCTCCCCCCCGTCGCCGGGGGGGAAGAGGGTATCGACGACGCGTCCCAAGAACTCCGGGTCCATACTCTCCGCGACAGGGGGCGCCCGAGGACGGAGCTTCCCAAGCACCATCCTATACGGGCGCCCCCACGGATCCTCGCGGAGAGTCTGCAGGAGCTCGTTCCAGGCCTTGGCCTTGGCTGCGGTGATCGCACGCTTGAGGGCCACGGCGGACGATCTATACTCCCTGTACAGATCGTCCACCGTCGGCTCCGGGTCGCCACCGTGAAAGTGGCGTCGCCGAGCGCGGACGTACCGGCGGCGGGCTTGACCGGCCAAGCTGCGAAGCTCGGCCAGCTCGCCCGACCACCAGTACACAGACTTACGAGGGGGACAGGCCCGGACCCGGGGCATCGCCACGTCGCAGATCATCTGCAACGTGCCCCGGAGCCAAGCCGCCCCCTCGTCAGGTCCACGCTCCCTGGCCGGAGGCCAGGCGGAGCCGATAGTCACGGCCCTCAGCAGGTCCATGTCTAGCCGCTTCAGCGCCCATCTGGGCGCCGAAAGGGCGCTACTTCGCCGGAGGAGGGGTGTGTCCACCGGCGGGTCCGAGACCACAGCCACATCCATCAGGATGTAGCTGTGGTCCGAGAGGGTTTCCCCCTCCCAGACCCGCCATCTGGACACATGGCGTGAGGCGGAAGCGGTCGCGAACGAGACGTCCACAATCGACCAGCCGTTCCACCTCACGCACGTCGGCACGGAGCCCCGGTTAAGTAACCGGAGCTCCAGCCCCTCCATCCATTCTTCCAAGACTCCACCTCGGGGGTCGGCCCTGGGGTTTCCCCAAGTAAGAGACTTCGCATTGAAGTCCCCCAGGACCAACACCGGACCGGCTAAGTGAGGGGCAAGCATGCCCCTCAACCGGTCCAGAAACTCCCCGAGTTCGGTGGAGCCACGGTTCGGCGAACAGTAGCACCCCGCGACCAGAAATCTTCCCCATTTCACCAACACCGCCCCCCGGCTCCGCTCGACCACGGAGCAAGGGGGCAACCTCGCCGACTGGCGAGCCCAAATTGCCACGGAGCCCTCCAGATCCCCGAACCATTGTGGTTGGTTGGGGACCTCGAAGGGCTCCGCGGCCACTGCCAGGCCAACCTCAAGCTCCGCCAGACGCTGGACCATCAGGTCCTGCGCCTGGCGGCAATTGTTGAGGTTGGCCTGGAGAACCATCTGGGAGCATCCCCGAGCCGAAGTAGCCATTACGTCGGGCTCGAGGATGCTCCTGCCTGAGTCGGCTCCGGGACGGGAGGGGGGTTAGCCCCGCTCCCGTCCCGGGCCGGCTCTACCTCCATATTGGAGGGGGAGGTAGGGGGGAGGGGTTGTCCGTCCCCCCCACCACCCCCCGTGGCATTAGGAGACGGCGCCACACCGCCGCCTCCTTGTTTCCCCTTCTTTTTGGGGGGCGGGGAGCACGCCTTGCTCCCCGCCTTATGGTTGGCGGGCTTGCCCGCCCCCGCGCACACGGCGCAATGGGGGGCGGACACGCACGCCGCCGCTCGGTGGGATGGACTCCCGCACCGGTAGCAATCGCCGCTCCGGTCCACCGCTGCAGTGCACCGCTGCCTCACGTGCCCGAGGGCGAGGCAGCGGAAACACTGCATTGGTCGGGCGGCCAAAATGACCACCCGCGCGAGAGTCCATCCCACCTTAACCGTTTTGGCCTTTTCTAAGGCCAAGGCCGCCACAGCCGGGCACTGCACCCATATGGTGCCGAGTCCGCCGGCCGGGATCTTAATGTCCCCGACCTTCACGGACTCGGGGGTGCAGCCCCCGGCCTTCGCCACAGCCGCCACCACCTCCTGAGGGGTGACGGAGAGGTCCAGGCCCGTCAGGCGGAACTCCGCCTTCTTGACGGGCCTGGCCACCCTCACGTCGATGTCCCTCAGGACGCGGGACATACCGGCGGCGAGTGCGTCCGCCTTCACGCCCCCATCAGCACCGGGAACCTGAATAATCAGGCCCCCGGTGATGGCCCTCTTCCACTGGAGGGTCTCGATACCCAGGGCGCCGAGATCGACGCCCTGGCGAGCCCTCCGTATGGCCTCCTCGTAGGTGGCCTTACTCCCCTCCGGAACGGTGATCGTCACCGCCGCGGAACGGGGAGGGGCCGCCACACGAGGAGGCGCCTTCTTTGTGGCCCCGGTCCCACCTTTGGAGGCGGGAACCGGGTGGGGCTGGGCGGACGCGGCCTTGGCCTTCCGCTTCTCCTTTCTCCCCACCACCCGGGACCAAGTCTCCTCCGTAGAGGGGAGCGAGGTCCCGGGTTGGTGGGGGGTGGCGCTGGCCTTCGCCACTGCACGGGGGGTTGGGGGGGCGGGGGAGGCCTTAGCATCCCCCTGTCCCCCCTTCCCTTTCCCTTTCTTCTTCTTCTTCTTTTTCTTCCCCCTCGCCTCCGGCCCCCCAGCGGGGGGAACGGAGGTTAGGGGGACGGTGGCCGACGCCGGCGGAGCAACGGGGGCGGGGACCCCCGAGGGGGTCCCGGCCAACCGCGCCGCGCCGGCGTACGACAACTTCGGGGGTTTGCGACCCTCCAGCACCGGTCGGAGCTCCTCACGGAACGCCATTAATTTGGCGTCCATGAGGGCCCCGATCCGGGCCAGGAGGACCGCATCCCCCGAAGTTCCCACCCCGAGGGTGGGAGGGGGTGGCGACTTCCTCCGCTGGACCACCTCTGCAGGGGGAAGCGGCGACGAAGGGGGGGCCGTTCCTGAAACGGTCGGAGCCCTCCTCATCGCCAACATATCCCCCTGCAGAGAGGTCAGGGAGTCATTCAACTCCCCCATCCTCAGCCTCAGCGCCGCGTTTTGCTCCCTGAGTTCCCGGTTCTCCGCCTGCATCCTCTCCCAGAGGTCTGCAGGCGGGGCCCGGGTTGTCTCCTCAGGGGGCGCGGCGCTGGGGCCAGTGGTGGAGGAGGAGGCTCCCTGCCACCCTCTTCCCTCCAGCTCCCTCATCGCCGCCTCAATGAGGCGCGCCGAATCCCGGAACGCCTTCACGAAGGTCCCTTTGAGATTGCCGCTCCTTAAGGCGGTGCTCTCGACCAAACGGCCGGCGGCAACCACCTGAGCGGCAATCTCTCCGGGGAGGAGGTCCCGCAGCTCCAGGCGGCACTCCTCAATAGAGGGTGCGTTCCTGCCGCTGCGGGACCTCTTCACGGCCTCCACGGGGATCTCCCCCAGGAATGACGACGCCGGTCGCTTCCCGGACGTCACCGACGTCCGGGAAACGACCGATACTTCGTCGTCATCCCTCTCCCTCCCAGGAGAGTCGGGTCGGGTAGACCCGCCTCCCCCCGTCGACGAGGCTCCCGCAAGGGGCTCCATCGTCGACACGCCCGTCTCTCGCTCCTCCGAGGCGCGAGGCCTAGAAGACCCCCTCGCCGAGGCTCGAGAACGCGAGCGCGTACGAGGTCTCTCCCGATTAACGGGAGTGACCTCCTCCTCCTCCTCCTTCCCCCCAACCCCGGTTTGTAAAAATTCAGTGCTATCCATCGCAGTTTTCGTTATAATTAACGACGGTTCGCCCACTATGGGACCCCTACCGCAGTAGGGGTACTTCCCCGCCAGTTAAGTACCCTAATTAATCACGCCGAAACCGAGAAGCGGCTTATCAGCTGGCCAAGCCTATCGACGTGTAAAATGACTCGAAAAAAAGGTTAACGGGATAGGCCCGCGCCATATGATGCTAAAGGTTTAGCGTCACCCCTATTGAAGGAGGGCACCGGATCCGAACCGGATAGACTCCAACTTCAGGCTAGACGTTGCTTTGGTTTATCCCCCAAAGCAGGGTATGAGGAAATACTGGCCAAGTAATCCTCCATACCTGCACCCGATTGCACAGCTTCAACCCCCGGATAGGCTCCAGTCAGCTGGGAGTAGCGGTTCTCCCACATTAAACATGTACGTGTTGCCACGCACAGAGGTCAGGTACTAACATATCTCCCAGCCCCGGTCGGGCGGCTACTACTCCAACCCTTGGTTAGTCTCCGGGGAATATCCACCATGCAATCGACTGCAGCTCATTCACACACACATTCATACATACATTCATACCGTACTCAGGGACGCTGGCCGGACTGTGAAAAGAACCAGGCAACGTCCCGGAGTACACCCCTCGCTCCGTTAGCACACGCCGAAACGTGTCCCAGGGTCCACCACGAGGAGGTGGAGCGAGAGGGTTTAGACCTTGGACAACCCTCAAATAGAGAGTACGGACCGACAGTGGATCTGAGTCACCACTGTAGGCGCCCAAGGTCCTAAGACCCCAAAAAGGTCTTAGGCATACTCTCGTAGGTTGGTGCTCTTCAATGAATCCCTGAGATGACTGCCGGTCCGAGCCCCGGTGCCATCAGTCTAGGGGCGGCGACACGCGCCTGCGTAAACAGACCAAGTCCCCGCAGCCCCTTTCGAGGCGCATGGTGGATTCTGGCCGCCGGAGGGGAGCATTTACCATACCCTCAGGGACGAGGACACATATATGCACATGCTCTTCGCAATGTGCATACACATATCCTCTATTCCCCCGGCTTGTCCCAAGGCAAGCCAACCGTTGAGATATTCTTCGGAGCGGTCGCACGTGGCCGGTCGACGTCATAAAAAGACAAACACAAACATATATAACGGCCCGCAGGCACACATCCCGCGTCGACCCACGAGCCACGTGCAAACCGTTATCCGAGAAAATATCGATCCGGCGCCCGTAACAGCTGGTAAACATACACAATGGCCCGAAGGCCATTCCTCCCGTGTCAGCCGTTACGTGCACACGCTAATCCGAGATAAACTCGATCAACGGTGTTTACGGGAAAGACATATGTTCCGGGGGCCATACCCCGCTTCAATGTCTCCCTTGGGGATTGTTGACCTCTGTGGTCCTAACAATACCCCAGCGGCGATACCTTAGGCTTATACTTTATATCCCATCACTGTATCCTCGTCTTTCTATTCACTAGACGAGGGACTCCGGTATGCCATCATCGGTAATACGCCGTAACGCTCACAGGGATTAAGCGGGTACCTTATTCCCAAATAACTTTCCCCTCTCTTACAGAGGGTAATCGTTCGTCTCTGTATCGTCAGTCTCTTGTAGTAGGAAGCGCAATGCTCCCGGATTTTCGGCTGCTAGGATGACCCCGGGGGGCCCTTAATTAAAGGGGCTCATCTCATCCTACCCGGCGGATGAGAGTCCCCCAGGCCCCCGTCGTGTGAACGGACCCACGGGAGACAAAGTCGAGAACCGTGCCTGTCACCGGCCTCATCCCTTCGAAGCCTACTAATCCCTCCAACATCCGATCGGACTTTCGCTCTGCTTAGTGTGTCCCCGGAGGCAATTTTGGCAACAGATAAGCTCGCTCCCGCACCCTTAGTATGGGTCCGTCCCCGGCTCGAGAGTGGTCCCTGTCTTGTATGGATCTCTCTACCTCGGGGAGTACTACCACACCCAGTGCACTGGAGCTCACCCCCTGCGCGCGTAATCACCCCCACTAGACGGGCCATTCTTCTAAGAGAACATGAAACGGATAAAGTTCCATGGTGGCGGATAAAGCCACTGTGCACTCGTCTACGGCCACACACATCATCGGAGTGCTACTAACCGCCGGATGTACCCCTCACACCGTTCGCACACACCGAAGTGTGTCCCAAGGTGCACCACGTGGAGGTGGTGTGAGAGGATTTAGGCATATGACATTCTTTAGTACTCAGTACAGAGAAATATCTTTACAGATCACTCCGACAGAGATCACTGTATAAGATCACTACGATGGATCTGAATCACCATCGTAGTGGCCATATGCCTATGCACCTCCACCACGAACCTAACCTAACCTAACCTAACCTAACCTAACCCAACCTAACCTAACCTAACCTAACCTAACCTAACCTAACCTAACCTAACCTAACCTAACCTAACCTCTCTCTCGGAGATTTTGCCTTTTTTATTAAGCCCGATAAACTCAGCAGTAAATAACACTCTCTGTATCCACAAATCACAAAAAAATCTTAATATTATTCCTAACCTACTACGCTTCGCATATAAACTTATCCGCTAACAATGATTAAACCGCAATTAAACTGTAGCACGCTTACTAATACTAAAAAAAAAAAAAAAAAAAAAAAAAAAAAAAAAAAAAAAAAAAAAAAAAAAAAAAAAACGGAATTTCCGCCTTAAAAAAAAAAAAAAAAAAAAAAAAAAAAAAAAAAAAAAAAAATTATCCGCTTGCTTCCGCTCTTATCCTATACTATACTATGCCTAATTACCTAGATCCCCTGCGGGATGCAGGCGCCCTTTTCTAAAATTGTCCGAAATTAATTGTAACGAGCTGCGATAAATTTCCGGACAGCTTCAAACATTGTCCAGTTAATTCTAGAGAACAACGGCAGGTACAAACAGGTTGGTAAACCCTTCCCTAGCCTTTCAAGGTCCTAAAACGAATTCGTCCGGAAACTTATGAGCAACTATGTGTTTCAAAAGTTCCCGGATTTTTCCGTATTGTTTGCCACGTGGAAGTGTCCGGAGACTTATGAACAGTTTATCGTTTCTAAAGTTTTCGGACACACCTACAGACACCCTATTAACTGAGTTCGGTTACTTGTACCCTACACTGGATCACTTTTGGGAGAGTATGGGATGGAAGGAATACCCTTACTTTCCGCCAGCTGTCGAAACAAATTCAATTTATCAATAAGCTTTTAACCTCACTTTATCCATGTTCAGTTATTTAAACTCCGAGTTTTTACGAACCTAGTCTATTTATTCCCTTAATTGTTGAATTTCTCCTCTCTATTCGTCAGTTTTCCTCCAAACTGCCCCGTTCTTATCAGTTTCGATGAAACTGCCCTATTTTAATCAAAAATACAATTGTATTCTAAATTAATCTGCTGTAACTCTTCAATTTGTACGCCTAATTTTTCGACTTTTTCTTACACGGGCTTATGAGTCGAGACACGACCCCGAAGTCCATGCAAATTATGTCCCTGTCTCTAATGTGAGGATTATGCGGACCTTTGGAGCGAAAACCGAACCAAATCTCCGCATAGTCCTCCCTTACCCTCAGTTTAAAATCCTAATTTATTTTGCTAAATCAGCTATGCGCTGATCTGCCTACCTCTATTTTTACATTAACTCAATTTACCAATTAATTATCTAAATCAAAATTTTAGTCTAATTGTAATCAGTTAACTAACCGCTGATATAACGCTATATATTTAAATCAGAAAATTTATTCTAACTAACTTTATTAGTTAAATAACTACGAGTTTAGTCCTAATAATTAATCTCCTCAGACTATATGTCTAAAGATCTATGTACTCTCTTATCTAAATCAAAGTTTAAACTAACTGAATAATTAATTAATTAAACGCTAGAGTAACGCTATATCTCTGAATCGAAATTTATTCTAACTCACTTTATTAGTTAAATAACTACCAGTTTAGTCCTACTATTTAAACTCCTCAGACTATATGTCTAAAGAACTATGTACTCTCTTCACTTTGTACTATCCGAACTGTTTCAACTGTCTCGACCGAATTACAAAACCGAACTGAGGATCTCTCCCCTTACCAACGTGTTCGTAATCGAGCCGGTTATCCCCACTTTTGCTTTTTCTATCGAATACTGTTTTCGAGGTGACCGTAGAAGTCACCTCGTCCTTCTGTGTTTAAAGCCATAACGCTCTCGGCAGTTTTTAACTGTCTTCTTTTTTCCGAATCAATGTGTATCCTCTAGAGATACCGCGATCGAAAAACCCAACAAGGTGACCACACGCGAGCGTGTCCTTGCAGAGCCTTTGTTGGTTCTGCAAAAACACGCCACGTTCACAAAAAGGTCTACCTTGATCTATTTCCAGTTATCAACGCTTTTTACTCGTGTTTAATAAACGTAACGCGCTTCGCTATCTTATTTTATAAAATCCGCCTTTTATTGCGCCTAACTGTAGGCAAACCGACTGTCTTTTCCCTAATGGAAATACCTCAGGCCGATATTGTAGTATACCTATTCCTAGAAGAATGTCGGTAACCTACGTTCTAATGTTAAACTCTAATCGTGCTTATTCCATTAATTTAGTTCCATAGCGGGATCGTAATTTTCTAATTGACATTGTGGCTTCTATACAAGTTACACAGTCCTAAAAATTTACGACTATATGCGCAATTACTGTTCCTACGCTTGTGTCAAATTTCCGCATATACGGAAACTTGTGGCTCGTTTAATCACGAATTTTCATTCGCGATTAAACTCGGCGTTTCTCTGTAATGGACGTGCCCGGCTTTTCTTCGTTGAAACGGCGAAATTCCGGGACCTCCTTGTCGCTTGCCTTCTACGCGTATACGCGTTTCTCTCTCGCGCTCAAAACGAAAATCATCGTTCACACTTCTATTAATAACTTTATGCCAAAGTTTATTTGACATAAAGTTATTATTTTTCCGCGATCTACATACTGTACTGCGCATTTTTTAGAACTTTTCTTCTTTTTTCGAACGATTATTTTATGTTTCCTCCTCGTTATGTGCGCACGGCACACCTCTATCTTACTCTCTCTCGCATTTTTGAAAAATCTAATTTCTCTCTTTTACTAGAGACTTTATGACAAAGTTTATTTGACATAAAGTTCCTAATTATTACTTCTCTACATTTTGCACTGTCTACTTTTTTGTTTATTGCTATCAAAATTTTTCATCTAAGCCGGCTCGAAATTCTTCAATTCGACCTCGATGAGTTGTCCGGATACGCGGGAAACTCGCCGTGTTCACATGATTTTTCCTAATTTTCATTATGAACCGAGATATTTATGAAAATAGCCGTCGCAATAAGGGTTCGGTTCTTGTTCCGCCATCTTTAATATATTAATTTCGCCACGTGTTCGCGCCTGACTATTGGCAACCGCACCATCCTATTCTGCCTATTTTGACGCGAGTTACCTTGCGTCGGTACAGCAGGTAACTCGTTCTGTACTAACTGTCGATAACAATTTTCCACAATTTCTATACGCTATTCGCGATTTTCCTTGTCTATTCTACAAACTATTGAACTAAGCCGGTTTACATCTAGATGTTCTTACATTTTGTCGCAACCAATTTTCTCTCGTTTAAAGCACTCCACTCCGGCTGTTGAGTTCAGGGGGGGTCGGAGGAGGGAAGAAGACGACTCCAGGAGACACCGCTTCCAGCATCGTCCAGTTTCAACCCTTTCGATCGTAGAACTTGCCGGATCCGCTCGAAAAGCCTGGCGCAGTCAAGCTCCACTCTCCATGAGGTCTTCCACTGTCCTTGACCGTGACGATAGCCCCGCAGGCCGCTCCTCCCCCTCTCCCCCTTTCCTCACAGCCTTCCTGAAATGCAAGAAACAGAGAAAAAATTTTTTACAGCCGCTTTAAACTACTTCCGGTTGAAAGGTAAGTAGAGTACTTAGCTTATATTCTTATTTTTCTTTTTCCTTTTCAGGTTTCTCTTCATGGTCGATTTTTACCACCATCCATTCAGAGCATCCGATTTTTCCGACATCTGGGCCACATATTTTCTGTATTGTGGACAGCTGTACGCCCCCGCAATATGCTCTGATTTTGTAGGATCCAGACCAGCTTTTTCACATAAGATACATTTACGAGTTTTGACGCACCCGTCGATGGTGTGCCCTTCCTCGCCACATCTACGACAGATTGTTTTGTCCTCGCTTCTGTTGGGACAACTATATGTTAGGTGACCTAGCGCATGACAATTGTAGCATCTAACAATTTTCACTGCTAGTTTGATTTCACATTTGGTCCACCCCAATCTAATCGTATCCGATCTTTTAAGTAACGCAGCGCATCTACCCGGGAAGGTGACTATCGCTGTTTTTGATCCACCGTATCCGAATCGAATGTGTCTGATAACAATTTCCTCGTTATTGCTATTTGTCAAGACCGCTAATTTGTTAACAATTTCCTCATTATCAAGTGTAGGATCTATGTCCTTGATTTCGAAAGTGACTTTCGGCGAAAGTCTTCTCATTTGACAATCCCTTCCTAATACGTTTCTAACCATCTTCTCGAATTTACAGCTATCAACGTTTTTATCTAACTCTAACAGTAAATCCCCGCCTCTAGTTCTTCTGAATTTTTCCACGTCGACTATCCTATAGTCCGCGGACTCCCTAATTTTCTTAAATATATCCAAATACGATTCCCCCCGCGAAACTTTAATTAGTATCGCTTCGGGCCTCGGCCTAGGTGGATACTTCTCCCTTTCTTCTTTTTTCCTTCTTGCTTCTCTTGCCGCTTCAAGTTCCGCCTCTCTTTTCGCCTCCTGCCTGATCTTCTTTTCTTCCTTCTTTTTCTTTTTCCTTTCTGCTTCGCTGCTCCCCTCGTTATTTGCAGGATCAGAGCTGCTTCCAGGAATATCAGACTTTTCTGCTGCCGAACTTTTATTCTCCTTACTCGTCCCAAGTGTAACCGGAGTTAACGGTATTACGGGAAGGAGGGATTGGAGCAAGGATAACGGACACTGTGATTCCTTGTCAGACGTATTCGGTTTGGAAGAATAACCTATTCCACTCTGCGTTTCTTTATCTAATACTGGTAATTTACTACTCTGGGTTTCCTTATCTACCATTTTCTGTTTAGGTGAACTCTCATTCGGCCTGGTTTGGCCCCTTTCACTTTTTAATTCAAGTTCTACACCCAATATTATCCTGATGACCTCGATAAACCCCGATACCATATTAAACAATTCTTTTCCCCAGTTAACGGTGTGTGCATGTCCCTGATTAACCTCATATTGTAGTGAACCAGTACCTTCAAGCAACTGTTCTACGTACTTTCTAGCCCTAGCTAGGTCCGCCTCGTGTTGACTCACTTGTTCTGTATCCGACATTGTTACCGCGTGTGAAAATCAGGTATCTTAATAAATTCAACAGGTTATTATTTTTCCTCTCGGAGATTTTGCCTTTTTTATTAAGCCCGATAAACTCAGCAGTAAATAACACTCTCTGTATCCACAAATCACAAAAAATCTTAATATTATTCCTAACCTACTACGCTTCGCATATAAACTTATCCGCTAACAATGATTAAACCGCAATTAAACTGTAGCACGCTTACTAATACTAAAAAAAAACGGAATTTCCGCCTTAAAAATTATCCGCTTGCTTCCGCTCTTATCCTATACTATACTATGCCTAATTACCTATATCTAGATCCCCTGCGGGATGCAGGCGCCCTTTTCTAAAATTGTCCGAAATTAATTGTAACGAGCTGCGATAAATTTCCGGACAGCTTCAAACATTGTCCAGTTAATTCTAGAGAACAACGGCAGGTACAAACAGGTTGGTAAACCCTTCCCTAGCCTTTCAAGGTCCTAAAACGAATTCGTCCGGAAACTTATGAGCAACTATGTGTTTCAAAAGTTCCCGGATTTTTCCGTATTGTTTGCCACGTGGAAGTGTCCGGAGACTTATGAACAGTTTATCGTTTCTAAAGTTTTCGGACACACCTACAGACACCCTATTAACTGAGTTCGGTTACTTGTACCCTACACTGGATCACTTTTGGGAGAGTATGGGATGGAAGGAATACCCTTACTTTCCGCCAGCTAGTCTATTTATTCCCTTAATTGTTGAATTTCTCCTCTCTATTCGTCAGTTTTCCTCCAAACTGCCCCGTTCTTATCAGTTTCGATGAAACTGCCTTTATTAGTTAAATAACTACCAGTTTAGTCCTACTATTTAAACTCCTCAGACTATATGTCTAAAGAACTATGTACTCTCTTCACTTTGTACTATCCGAACTGTTTCAACTGTCTCGACCGAATTACAAAACCGAACTTAACCTAACCTAACCTTTCGAAAATTTTTCCAATTTATTTAGTTTAACTTTCGAAGTATATAAAATTCACTAAAAGTCAAGCAATTCACTGCACTAATGTTCTCTCTCTCTCTAATCTACATAAAAAACTAAACTAAACTAAGTTAGCCCCTAACGCACTTAAAATTAATTAAAAATTAAAATAACCGCTAAACCTATTAATAATACGCCTATCCCTATTCACTGACGCTATACAACCTTTTTTCCGCACGTATCCGAAATCATATGTAACGATCTGCGAAAGTCGTTACATAAATTTCCGGACTGTTTCAAAAAGTGTCCAGCTAATTTTTAGATACCCCTGCAGGTATTAAGAATACTTGAAACCCCTCCCCAGCCCTTCAGGGCCCTTAAAAGACGCTGTCCGGAAACTTCTGAAACTTTGGCGTTTCACAAGTTTCCGGATTTTTCTCTATACTTGGCTATGGAAAAGTGTCCGGAGACTTATGAAACAAATTGTTTCATAAATTTTCGGACACTTCCGCAAACCCCCTATATGCACTGTCCGCGAACTTTTACCCCACACTGGATCACTTTTATTCACTTGGAACACTAAACGCAAACGCTTAACACAAACGCTCTTAAATTAATACACTATATAAATTAGCCTAGTTAAACTACCTAATACTAAAACTAATTGCCTAATTCTACCCTTCTACCGCTTAAACTAAATTAATCCTATCTACGAAAAAATTCTATCACTTTATATGACTTCCCACGATTAGCTCTTAGAACCTGCTTCTAACGAACTCTAATCCGCTCTGATTTACAACGTCTCGTTCTCTCCTTGGGAGCGGGTCGCCGTTGCCCCCCTCTTATTGTTCGCTCTAGGTCGCGCGAGGCCGTTGTACATAAAGGTGACGCAAAAACAGCCTCGTCTACCTTCGCGCGCTCTCTCTCTCGCTCTCGATAACGACCTTTCCCTGGTCGCCACCTCGCACAGTCACTTGTACCTGTTTTAAAATTCAATTCGATCTGTCAACTGAATTGTATTCTCTGACCTCGTAACCGTGTCTCTGCGAAGTGACAACCTGTTCACATACACGTTTTTATATATTACATAAGTACGATCAATACTCTGCAGGTCGTTGCGCAATTTAAAGTTTCTTACCATCGCACGTTACCGATTGAATTTTTTCTACTTGTTAGACTTTCTCGTCCGTTTCGCAAAATTCGTTATCGGAGATATCGTCTCTGTTCTTATAATACAATTTGTATGTAGGGTATTAAGCCCTTTACCGTAATAAAATTTAGTTATTACGTATACGTCCCTGCGCCTTATTTAGTAAATTATACACGTTTCCTCTATACATTGTTAGCAATTTACAGCTCTGTTCGTTTTCATTTTGCATTTCGCGCTTACATTCGACTGCGTGGGATGCTTCTTGCGAACTCCCTTCGTTTACATAGTTAAACGCTTAATTCTAATCAGAAATTTCAATTTTCCTACTCTTCTTCTTTACCTCACTAGTCATTATATTAACCCTGGCTACGCTATTCTTTCTCTTCTTTTCTTTCTTACATTTCTATTATTTTCCTAATTCTTTCTCTTCCTTAATTTCTTTTTTTTTTTTTATTTTTTACAGGTATCACAGGCAACCAGGATGACATAGGGTCCTATCCGTGAAGAAACTCCCGAACAGGACCCCGCAATCCCGGGTCCCTCGGCTACTGTAAGTATAACTATATCTATAAACATCTGAACTAGTTAACTAAACCTATTCTACTTTGAACTGTTAATATTACTTTATTAGCTAATCATTATATTTTTTTTTTTTTTTTAATTTTCTCTGATTTTTCCCTTTCTCCTAAAATACTCGTGAAATGTCGCGTGAACGGATACAGGCCATGTACCATCTACTCTATTCGTCGGAAATTTCCCCCCGCGCGGCCCTTATACGAGGGCTTTTGAAGGCTTGATTTCACGTTTGACCATTTATCGGTTCTATTCGGAGTTACGTACGTCCTTGGCCGCGCAACCACAGCGTGGGCGGCCACGTGAACATAGATAATAGTTATTTGCTCACACTCGTTAGACGAGATCCGCAAGTAACCCTCTTTTTCTGTTCCTAGCAGCTCGGGGCCACTAACATCTGCTGACAGATTTCTGTCGTCATTGCTCACTTTCTACCGAGGCCCAATCAATAGAATCGATTAGAATCAGATTCTTTTTTCCGACTCGGGATCCAGGAGCTACCTCAACGATGGACGACCTGCATCGCCCTCGAGGGTGCCCAGATTCCAACGAGTCTGATTAATTTTCCCTTTATGCTCAAACCTACTTTAATGCGTCGAATACCCCAGCAGTTATTGAAATTTAAATTCATTTCCCTCCGTTCAGGCGACATTCCAGAATTTAATTTCTAGCCGTTGCGACAGCGCTCTAATGTTTATATTCATTATTTAACAACTTAGTTATTATTATTATATCGAATTATCTCTACGTTACCTCTAGCTATTTAATTTGTTAAGATACTGTATAATCTTATATATATATACCTATTCTAATTATAATTATCTCTAAGTTTATGTCAAATCTCGATGTTATCTCTAATGAATATAAATCTACTTATGTACACTTGTTTCCGAATACGACCTGATATAACGTGCAATTATTATTATTTGTACCAACGCATAATCTCTTCCTATTATTTTTGTATTTTATTTACAGCGTGGTTAACTGTAATTTAATTATTAGCCTTCAATAAACATTATTATTCAATCTATTTTCGTATTTGGAATTCTTTCCCTGTCATATTAATTGTCTATTTCCTTTTTTCAGCATAACTACTAATTCTTTCAGATGGATTTCTGCAGGTGAGTCGATAATTTTGTTTAAAACTGATTAAATTACATGCAGTCTATTGATCTACTTTACCGTTGAGCTGTGTGTTATCGGTATAGTAGTAACCCGCTCCGTGGTAAATTATCGGTACACTGCTTATCTCTCTATACTCTAGCCTCGCTTACTAGATCTAATTATTTCCACGATGGGAGCCCGATTTTCATTAATTAATTATGGCCTTTGTGGTGAACTCACGATCATTTTACTAAGTGGCGATGCGTAGATGTATCCCAGCTAAATCACTGTAAAATTTCCGCGCATATTGACATCTAGCATTCTATTAATCGTGAAATTTGATTTTCGCTTCGACTCGCCGTACTCGGATTATGGTCGTGCCCGACTTTTCTTCGTGATACCGATGGAAATCTGCTACCTCTCTGTTGTTTGTATTCGCCGCGTATACGTCTTTCTCACTCTATGTTAAATCGAAAATCTTCTTGCATTCATTTGTTGGTGATTTGATGTCGGACTTTATCCGACATAAAATCTCTATTTTTTTCCGCTCTATAATGTATACCACGTACTTTTCCGTTCTTTTACCGTTTTTTTCCGACGATGAAAGAACGTTTCATCTTCGTTGTAGGCAAATGGCGTCCATCGGTCTGTCTCTTTCTCGGTTTTGGCGAAAATCTAATTTCCTCGCTCTGTTATTAACTTAATGCCAATAATTTATACTACATAATCCTATTTATTTTTAATTTTCATTATTTTGCACCGAATATTTTTTTGTTTTTTTCGTTCCAAATTTTTCTGCTAAACTAGCTCGCCATTCAGAAATTTGACCACGGTGAGTTGACCAGATAGGCAAAAAACTCGTCTCATTAGCCTGATTTCTCTTAATTCGGTCTATTAACCGAGCTATAAACGAAAATAGCTGACGCAAGAGAGCTTAGTTTCGCGGTCCGCCATCTTTATTTTCTTGGTTTGCCACGTGCTCGCGCCTGACTTTTGGCAACCGTGTCTACGTAAATTACCTATTTCGCCTCATTTTAACCTATGTCGGTAAAGTAGGTAACATGATTTCTACTCGATAAAGGTAATTATTTCTCTCTATTTCTATAATATGTACACGTTTACTTAGCCTAGTCTGTACATACTCGAACTGAGACGGTTTGCATATTCGATTCCGCATATCTTTTCGCATAGTAATATTAATATTTACAGTTATTTATCCTACTTATTATGATACTTAATTATACTATCGTTAATAACATTACTTGATTAAGCTTAATTATATTACCCGCCTCTATATTAATACCTAATCTAACTATTATTATACAATAATTTTGTACGACCTTTTCTATTACTATATTCGATTCTATTCTCGATTTCATCTAGAAATCTTGTCTATTCTATACATTCACGAAAGAATCCAATTACACATTGTCGTCTATTTAAATCGCTAAATACCTATTGATTAGAGAGAGAGTTTAAAGTTACATTTTCAGTTCTTACTTTTACAATATAAATTCCACTTTCACGCTCGGTGAGACAGCTGCAATTCTGGACAAAGTAGAGGATGTGCACCGTGTTTTTCCCGTCAGAGTCAGATTTTGTCACCATATGGCGTCCGTACGTAGGGCCGGGTCCACTCGTAGAGTCTTACGCAGTCCCCTGTTTGCACGCCATCGGCTAGAATTGACAGGATGGTCCACACTCCTCAGCACTTCCGCCCGGAACGTCTCAGCTGTCTCGCCATTCCCTCCTTTCCGCTTACTCCTTATTCGAAACCTAAATTACACAAAGAGCAGAGATAAATCGGTTATCCTTTCATCTCTCCCCCCAGCTTCCTCCCTTCTCCTTCTCCTCTCCTCCTCCTCTTTACTACTTAGAATTTTGATACAAAATTCTGAGAAGTTTCTCCAATAGACCTCTTTCTCCAGAATTTTTTCCATTAATTCTTCCTTACTCATCTGTCCACGGTATATACCCAGTTTTTCCCTTAATTCCCGTCTCTCCTCCTCCCAGTTTTGGCACTGAAAGAGGGTATGTTCGGGTGAATCCTCCGTGCCGGGATGGTACCAACAGTCGCTACTGTCAATTTTCCTTATCTTCTTCCTAAACTTATTAAAGACTCCGTGGCCTGTTAAAGCCTGCGTCATATGGAAGTTGAGAGTTCCATGCTTCCTATTTATCCATGGCTCCAACTCCGGGATCAGCGAGTTGGTCCATCTTCCCACGCTGTTGTTACTCCACTCCTTCTGCCATTCCTCTAATGATCTTGCCGCGGCCTCATTCCGTAGCCATTTCCTCATCGCTCTCCTTCTACAGTCCGGCGGCTCGTCATTTCTTCTCGTCCTCTCAAAGTCGCTGATCTCCGGGATCTTCCAATCATCTTCGAGATATTCAGCACCCTGCAACCTGCATTCCTGGATTTCAGGAGACTCGTCCCTGTATGTACCTTCACGGATCCTCATAGCGGCCCTGCGTCGTGGTCTCGTTCCGCTTTCCTTCTGAGGGGCGATGCCCCATGCTATCTCCCACTTGAAGAGGTTTTCCCTTTCTCTAATTTTTATATTCCAGGGGATGTTGCCTGTCAGGACTGCCAGCGTCTCCATGGGCACTGTTCTGTAAGCCGACGCCACCCTTGACAGGCCCAACCTCTGTGTACTCCTCAGAACCCTCCAATTGGCCTCGATCTTTGCAGCCTTCGCCCAAATAGGAGCTCCGTAGAGTACAATGGACTCGAGCACCATAAAGTAAAATCGCCTGGCATCCTGCCTGAGTCCTCCCAGGTTGGACATGACCCCAGACAAAGCCGACATAACCCTGATGCCCTTGTTGGTAACCTCTTCTATATGTCTCCTAAATTCTCCTCTATAGTCAAATAAAATACCAAGATATTTAAGAGTTTGAGCCGGGACAATTTCTGCTTCTCCAAACTTAAAATAAAAATCAGCTGGTATTCTTTTTCTATTCGTGAACATTGTTTCCGTTTTATGAATGGCCAGCTCCAGCCCTACTTCCTTAAGCCAGTCTCCTATTTTTTTGATTGCCAGTTCAGCTCTAGATTTTAATGACGGAAGTTTACTACTTTCTATCAGAACCAAGATGTCGTCTGCGAAAGCAATCAAGGTACATCCCTTAGGCCATTCTTTCCTTAGTAGAGCATCGTAAACGATATTCCAGAATAATGGGCCGAGGACGGAACCCTGAGGAACCCCCATCTCTGCCTCAAGCGTGGTGTCCTGCCCAATTGTGCTGCACGTAATTTTCCTATCTTGGAAGTAATTAGCTATTAACCTAATGAGGTACCTAGGGATTTTCCTTCTTACAAGTTCCGCCATAATTAGATCCCATCTCAACGTGTTAAATGCGTTCTTGATGTCTAGAGCAATGATAACGGAGTATCTCTGTTTGTCGATACCGCTTCTAATCTTTTTTCTGACCTCATTCATAGCGTGGATTGTAGATTTGCCCTTGGAGAAGCCGAATTGATTACTCTCGAAAGGTTCTTTTCCCAAGATATCGAGCAGTCTTTCCTTCATGATGTATTCGAGCAGTTTTTCAATTGCATCAATGATGCATATGGGCCTGTAGGCAGAGATGAGGTCAGGGTCCTTACCCGGCTTCCTGAGTAGAACCGTTCTGGCCGTCTTCCATGCCGCAGGGATCTCTCCTCTCAACATGATCCCGGAGAACAATGCTGCGAAGGCATCCGGTCTATAGAGTGCCAGCTCCTTTATTACGCCCGGTGGGACGCCATCCAATCCTGCAGCTTTCCTAGCAGCCATTCTACCTGCCGCCTGCCTAACTTCCTCCTCTGTAACCTCGGTGAAGTCCGGAGGCGGCTCCTCGCAAGTACCTGCAGCTTGACGATTTTGGTCGTTTCCTGTTGCTTCCATGCCAGCCTCTACGCTAGGAAGCCTGGGAAAGAGGCCTCTCAGAACCTTGGCCAGGAAATCCCCAGAAAGAGTCGCCGGCGGAGTATTCATTTTGACCTTATTCATAATAATTTTGAAGGGTTTGCCCCATACGTCCTTATCCAAAATCTCACAAAATTCCTTCCACTTATCTTGTTTTGCATTGACAATTTTTCTCCTTAAATCTTTGATAGTATCTTTGTATGTGACCTCTAATAACTCTAATTCTTTTGCTTTATCTGTTCCTTTACTGTTCCCTTTATCCTTCATTATACTTCTAATCCTCTGAATGCTCCTTTTAATTTTTCTGGCTCTCTTTCTGAGGTTTCCAAGCTCCTGATTCCACCAGACGTTCCTTTTACTGTCCCTGGCTCCGTCCTTGATACTGTTTCTGGTCAAGTTATTGTCTAAAACTGAATAAATAATTTTTAAAAATTTTTCTCCCTCATGCTTACCGTATATTTGCCTATTTCCCAGGTTTTCTTTATTAATAGTACAAGAGAATTCTCTTTTTGTCCTTTCCATACTCTCCGGCGTCGTTTTCCATTTAGGTTTAAATATATTTTTTTGCGGTATTCCCTTGTCCATTTCTAAAATTGAGAACACGTATCTATGGTCCGAGTCGGACTCAGTGTCAAGAACCCTCGACGTTGACTTTGCCGGAAACGAGGTAGCTAAAAAATCTATGTTAGATGTTCTACTCCCGTGGACGAAAGTCGGACCGCCTTTCGGTTCAATGGGATGCAGACCCGTCCTCAAAAGTGATTCGAGGAGAATTCTGCCTCTCGTGTTTGTCTTCTTCGAACCCCATGGTGCTGCATGCGCATTGAAGTCACCTCCCATGATAATCTTTTTGCCTTCTTTTTTATTTTTCTTGATTACTTCCATGATTTTTTCTAGCCTTTCTGAAAATTCATTATTAGTCATACTGGGAGGTAGATAAATACTCACCACCAGGAAGTCTCCTAGTCTCACTGCGGTAAAATCTGTCTCCCTTATGTCCGTGTCTTCGAATCTATACAGGCCGTTGTAACCGGTTACCCAGATCGCCGTCGACATCCCCTTCCCGAAGACCCATGGGCCCGGGTTGTGCAACGGATCTGATATCAGTACAACGTCCGCTTCCATTTCAGCGGCAGTCTGCGCTAACAGATGCTGCGCACTTCTGCCGTGGTTCACATTGATCTGTAATACCTTAATATTGAATTTTAGCTGAAATTCCTCCTCGTATCGGCCAAGTATTTTTTAAATTGGGGGCATGTGGTAGCTCCTGCCACATGAGTCTTCGACCCCGCATACTTTGCTCTCGTACATAACACGCAGTTTGACTCGGCCTTGCAATCTTTAATGTTATGCCCTTCCGTGCCGCACCTCCTGCAGATTTCAACCCCGTTTCTATTTATCCTACAGTTATAGGAAATGTGCCCAAAATCGTGGCACCTATAACACCTAATTATGTTAGCGGTCCTGCTGATTTTGCAAGTGGTATATCCTAGTCTCATCGTGACCGCGCCGCCCATTTTCTCGTACACCTCCGCGGGAACCGCCACGATAGCTATGGTCTCCCCTCCTTTCCCGGTTTTAAGCGCCTTGACTTCGATTTCCGAAGCCCGCCATTCATCTAGGTCAAGATTTTTCGCTATTTCTGCCCTAATTTCATCCTTCTCTAGGGACGGGTCCACCTCGGTAAATTCTAGTACCACCTTCGGTACCAATTTTCTAACATTAAACCCTTCGAGGGTATCCGTAACCGTCTTCTTGAGTACAGAGGAATTCGCCTTTTTATCGATTTCAATAATAAGATCCCCCCCTCTCGACTTCTTTACGGCTTGAATCCCCTCCATTTTCCCAGTCGCTTCCTTTTTTAGTTTTTTGAACAGCTCGGCGAAAGTAATCCCCTCTTTAGTTTTTACTAGTATTGCCTCGGGTTTAGGCTCAGCAGGAGGCTTCCTCACTTCCCTACCCCTCGCGGCCTCTTCAACATTCTTTCTCCTATTTTCCGCTAACGACCCCTTTACCTCGTTCTGTTTACTCTTAGCTATGTCGCTGTAACTCCTTACATTTACCCTAGCTGTTCCTTCCTCTCTCTGTGTCTCCTCGTCCCCTTCCCTATCTACGTTATTACCCTTCTTCTTTGTATTCTTTTTAGTTGGTTTTTTGTTCCCATCTATTCTTTGACCCTTCTGTGCTGCTGTTTCTATTCCTCTGTTGTCTCTATTGTCTAATTCCATCTCTGCCCTACTTCTGAATTCCCTCTCGGAAGCCGGAGAGCATTGGATGCTCCTATCTGTCTTCGTCCACCCCTTAGTCAAGCCTGCATTTATAATCAGTGAAATAAGGGTATGCACTTCTCTACCAGCTTCCCACAGATCCTTTTCGTTCCTAGTCAATTTGTTCTTCGCTACCTCGATGCAATTATCCGCTTTACTATTAACCATTAACTCATTAATTTCTTTGTTCCCGACCGAAGCGTCGGCCAACCATTTCTTAACTCTTACCGCAGCATCGAGCATAGGAATGAAAGGGTTATCGCCGTAACTCCCTATCGTGCCGAATTCAAGATTATCATTATCTAGCCTCTTTTTTAGCACATGCTCATCCATATTTAAACTACCTATAGGGCTTCCTATCGCACTCCTCGTATCGGGCGACAAAATGAGTGAATCATTCCTACATCTTTTGTTAAGAATCAAGTCTTCCTCTGTACTAGAATCTAAATCGATCGGCTGGAGACACTGCATTCCCTTATCCTCACTAGAACTGGCCGTCTTTTTCCGTTTGCCTGCATTATTCGTCAAAATCTCCTTGTTGGAAACCCCGTTATCCGAATTAATATAGACAATGGTCCCTGACATTGGAGTCCCGAAATTTTCTCTTTCACCTTCCTCCTCTTGCCCCTCCATCATTAGCGAGTATGTTTGAAATGAGTTTCGACTCCGTAATTCCTTTCGAAAATTTTTCCAATTTATTTAGTTTAACTTTCGAAGTATATAAAATTCACTAAAAGTCAAGCAATTCACTGCACTAATGTTCTCTCTCTCTCTAATCTACATAAAAAACTAAACTAAACTAAGTTAGCCCCTAACGCACTTAAAATTAATTAAAAATTAAAATAACCGCTAAACCTATTAATAATACGCCTATCCCTATTCACTGACGCTATACAACCTTTTTTCCGCACGTATCCGAAATCATATGTAACGATCTGCGAAAGTCGTTACATAAATTTCCGGACTGTTTCAAAAAGTGTCCAGCTAATTTTTAGATACCCCTGCAGGTATTAAGAATACTTGAAACCCCTCCCCAGCCCTTCAGGGCCCTTAAAAGACGCTGTCCGGAAACTTCTGAAACTTTGGCGTTTCACAAGTTTCCGGATTTTTCTCTATACTTGGCTATGGAAAAGTGTCCGGAGACTTATGAAACAAATTGTTTCATAAATTTTCGGACACTTCCGCAAACCCCCTATATGCACTGTCCGCGAACTTTTACCCCACACTGGATCACTTTTATTCACTTGGAACACTAAACGCAAACGCTTAACACAAACGCTCTTAAATTAATACACTATATAAATTAGCCTAGTTAAACTACCTAATACTAAAACTAATTGCCTAATTCTACCCTTCTACCGCTTAAACTAAATTAATCCTATCTACGAAAAAATTCTATCACTTTATATGACTTCCCACGATTAGCTCTTAGAACCTGCTTCTAACGAACTCTAATCCGCTCTTAACCTAACCTAACCTAACCTAACCTAACCTAACCTAACCTAACCTAACCTTGATTTTCTCGCGATACGCGCCTTACCTAACCTCGATTTTCCTCGCGATACGCGCCTTACCTAACCTTTATTTTCTCGCGATACGCACCTTACCTAACCTTGATTTCGTCGCGATACGCGCCTAACCTAACCTTGATTTTCTCACGTGACCGCTAACCCAACCCTCATTATCTAAACCTAATCCGCTAAGCTAACCCTTATTATCTAAACCTAATCCACTAACCTAACCCTTCTTTCTAAACCTAACCGTTAATTCTTTTTTTTTTTTTTTTTTTTTTTTTTTTTTTTTTTTTTTTTCAGCCATTATCTCAGCCATGGGGCCGAGAAGCGATACGCGCCTAACATAACCTTGATTTTCTCGCGGTTACGCGGTTAGATTTCTAAACCTAATCCGCTAAGCTAACCATTCTTTTCTAAACCTGACCGCTAACCTAACCGTTATTTCGGTCTTAGCCATGGGGCCGGGAAGCGATAAGGCTAACATAACCCTTATTTTCTAACTTCACATTTTTTCGAAATTTTGAATCGTTAGCGCGTTAAAGGGCATTATAGGCGAACTAGATATATAGAAATAATGAGAGGTTGGAGAGAGAGAAGACATTTTTTTTTTAACTTCCCGATTTTATAGGGAAGTTATTGTAATTACCCCGAAAATCAAAAATCGAATTTTTAGCAGATCTTCACGTTTCATGGTTATTGGAGTCATTTTAGACTATTTTTATCAAAATGTCGGTATGTGTGTGTGTGTGTGTACGTATGTCCGTTTCTATGGTATCAAATTTTTCGTTAACGTTTTCAGAAAAAGTAACAACGCGATCGGAATGATGAATGATGCAATCGATGTGCCTCGCTGTAACTTAGAGCTGATTAGATTTTGGTCCATATTGGTCAAGTAGTTTTTTAGTTTTTTTCGAAAGGAGTTGATTAAACATTGCAATTTATACGAAAGGCGTATCCACCGAAGAAGTAAACGTAACTAAATATATATATTTAGACATATTTAAAAAAAAAAAAAAAAAAAAAAAAAAAAAAAAAATTTTTATAAAAAAAAATTCAAAAAAAAAAAAAAAAAAAAAAAATTTTATAAAATTAAAAAAAAAATTTTCTTGTTTTTTTTTTAATTAAAAAAAAATGTTTTTTCCAATTATGCAACTAATGCTAAATGAAATGAAAATTATTCCAATGCAAGAGTGAGTTAATCATCGCCGAGAATACATTTTCAAAGAATATCGATGAAAGTACAAAAACATTTATATTACAATCTTTAAATAAACAATGAGTTCAAAACGAATTGTTAACTGAGATTAAATTGAAAATTAATATAAAATATATGATAATTAATAACATTGACGTTGAAGACGAATTGGTTAATGGAACATGCGGAATATTAAAATTTATTACTTTTCAAGAAAATACTAAAATTCCGTCTATATTGTGGTTAGATTTTCAATTGGCCAGGGTAGGAGTGAAAGTAAGAACTCGTTATCGTGATTATATGAAAAATGCAAATATTGATCAAAATTTAACACCAATAATAAAAAAAAAATATCGAATCAAGTAAATATTTCGAGCGAAGGAAAATAACAAATTACACGTAGTCAATTTCCAGTGGTTCCTGCTGAAGCGATTGCGATTCATAAAAGTCAGGGACAAACATACGAGAAAGTATGTATGGATTTTAAAACATCAGAAATACGAACTTTACAAATGTTGTATGTAGCACTGAGCAGAGTTTCAAAATTGAGCGGTTTATATATTTTGAGAAAATTGAAATTAATAGTATCGATGAAAACCAAGATCAATACTGCAAACCCGGATAATGATGAGTTGTATCGTTTGCGAAAAACTAATTAAGACTATTTTGCAATATTAGTATGCTATAACAAGGAACCAAGCGAGCAACGAGCATACGATATTGGTTTAATGCGACGCCATATAGCAAACATTTTGATAAGTAGAAAACTATTGAATTTCCCTGAAAACGTATAATCTTCTCAAAACGTACACTTAATAAATAATAATAATAATATACAGCAACTAACGAATCGGGAAGTTCTTTGTGTGGCTCGTGGAGAGTCACACACAAAATGAAAGACATTAATAGCTGTGGGCCCTACTAGCCATGCATACCACTAACATTCTCGCAAGAGCAGTCCTGCCCGCGAGCTCGCGAAGCGAGCGAGCAACAACAACCCTACTCGCGAGCGAGCGAAGCGAGCGAGCAACAATAGCCCTCTAGTTTTTTTTTTAAATCAATGGTACACAGATTTTTTGAAATACCAATAAAGAGAGAAAAATGGTTAGGATAGAAAAGAACGCTTATCATAGGTTAGAATAGCCGGTTAGGACAGAAAACACCGGTTATGAATGGTTAGGATAGAAAAAACGGTTAGGATAGCAGATTAGGATAGAAAATAACGCTTATCACAGGTTAGGATAGCCGGTTAGGACAGAAAACACCGGTTATGAATGGTTAGGATAGAAAAAACGGTTAGGATAGCAGGATAGGGTAGAAAAGAACGCTTACCATAGGTTAGGATAGCCGGTTAGGACAGAAAACACCGGTTATGAATGGTTAGGATAGAAAAAAACGGTTAGGATAGCAGGTTAGGATAGAAAATAACGTTTATCATAGGTTACGATAGCCGGTTAGGGCAGAAAACACCGGTTATGAATGGTTAGGATAGAAAAAAACGGTTAGGATAGCAGGTTAGGATAGAAATTAACGCTTATCATAGGTTAGGATACCCGGTTAGGACAGAAAACACCGGTTATGAATGGTTAGGATAGAAAAAATGGTTAGGATAGCAGGTTAGGATAGAAAAGAACGTTTATCATAGGTTACGATAGCCGGTTAGGGCAGAAAACACCGGTTATGAATGGTTAGGATAGAAAAAAACGGTTAGGATAGAAAAGAACGCTTACCATAGGTTAGGATAGCCGGTTAGGACAGAAAACACCGGTTATGAATGGTTAGGATAGAAAAAAACGGTTAGGATAGCAGGTTAAGATAGAAAATAACGTTTATCATAGGTTAGGATAGCCGGTTAGGGCAGAAAACACCGGTTATGAATGGTTAGGATAGAAAAAAACGGTTAGGATAGCAGGTTAGGATAGAAAATAACGCTTATCATAGGTTAGGATACCCGGTTAGGACAGAAAACACCGGTTATGAATGGTTAGGATAGAAAAAAACGGTTAGGATAGAAAAGAACGCTTACCATAGGTTAGGATAGCCGGTTATGACAGAAAACACCGGTTAGGAATGGTTAGGATAGAAAAAAAACTGTTAGGATCGCAGGTTAGGATAGAAAAGAACGTTTATCATAGGTTAGGATAGCCGGTTAGGGCAGAAAACACCGGTTATGAATGGTTAGGATAGAAAAAAACGGTTAGGATAGAAAAGAACGCTTACCATAGGTTAGGTTAGGTTAGGTTAGGACAGAAAAAAAGTCGGCTAGGAGTAGTTTTCGAGTGCAGACAAACAGAGTTTTCTATAGAATCCAGTTTTCGTTATCGAGACGTGTTATTCTTTAATAGAATTCTGTGTTTTTTCTTTTTCTTTCTCCATCCATATCTTTTTTTTTCGAATTAGGGTTGTTAATTAATTAAATAATGAACATATTAACAAGGTGAAAATAGTGGTGCGTGGGCGTAGGGAGCCCTATGCCCTGAGCATATAGGAGGCGTGCGAGTTTTAGGAGAGTTTAGGAGAGTGAAAAAATCGATACAGTGTTTTCGGACTAGGGCCGTCCGACGGCAGAAATAGATTTCGGGTCGAAAATATCCAGACTCGGTGTCCGACGGCAAGAATCGATTTCGGACCGTAAATTTCCGGACTCGAGCCGTCCGACGGCAGAAATTGAGTTCGCGCGGAAAGTTCTCGGACTCGCGCCAAAAGTTTTCGGACTAGTGAATAGAAAGAGAGCGTAGATTCCGAAGACAAAGATATCCTCTAGAGCGCACCCTTAAGGCTGCACATCAGTAGTGTGTTAGAAAGAGAGCTAACAAGGCACTATCTGTCCTTGTCTCTCTAGTGGGGAATTTCGGTTTTACCCAAAATTAAGGCATTAAGAGGCCGATTTCGACAATTTTAAGGGGTAAGCGCACCGTAGGCTGTCCCCCTCGAGGGCTCTACAGAGCCTGATTTTGGGCGGAGGGTACGGTGACCTTGCAATTAGATTTTTAAAATCCGAAAGGGGCTATATAACATAGTATTCTGTGGGCAATAGGAGAAGAGTATCTTCTCTCAGTTTTAAGGTCAGGTTAGGTTATTCACCCGCCGTCGGCAAAATCCCGGGCGGAAAGTTTTCGGACACCGACGGGAAAATCTCGTGCGAAAAGTTTTCGGACACCGACACGGGCGGAAAGTTTTCAGACTGCGGTAGAAATTAGGTTAGGGAGTAAGGCGTTTATGTGCATGTATGTGTATGTATATAAATTCTCGGCATCTAGGTTTAGGATAGTTAGGTTAGTTACTAATAGTTTGTAAGGCAGAGAGAGCTGAATGCGAAAATTATAGAGATACAATTTTGTTTTCTTGTTTGTTTTACGATTGGATTAATAAATATGGGCAACTTTTCGAAAGGAAATATTACAGAGTAATTTAATCAACAAACCCTGGAACCTGAAAATAAAAAGAGAAATTAGAATTTTGGTAGGTAAATAGAAAGTATCCACCAGCAACGTGTTTACCCCAACGGAAGGAGGGGACCTCGGACTCCCCGATATGGATCCGGAAGGGGAAGAATACGGTACCCCAGGCTCGGAAATCAGGCAGTCAAATATTCTGAAAAGAAAGAAGGGAAAAAGTTATAGCATAGGAAATCTTTCAGATTGTGATCTAGATCGTACTAGGTTTAATGATGACGATATGTCAGCAGGGTCGCCGGATCTGCTGGCTAATAATAAGAAAAAAAGTAGGACAGACTCGGTTGAAAACATGGGCCAAGAAGTCAGTAATGCAGTAATAGAGTTAGATTCTTCAAATGAAGAAATAGTCGAAGGGGGAGAACTGCAGAAAGAGGCTAGAACTTATATTAAGGAATTGAAGGAAATAATGGATGAAGCGAATAAAAAGTTAGTGGTAGCTAATAGGTTTTTGGAAAATGGTACAGTCTTGGAGGAAGAGTCTAGGACTTTGCAAATAACGAAGGATACGCAAAGGATCTTGTACGAGGGGTTCAAAACGGCTAGGTTGCTTGAGCTCTTAATTGAAAAAAATCAGCTGTTGAATGAAAAAAATTTTTCGATAGCGAATAAGAGCGCTCAATGCTCGCCGGCGTTCGTAAAGGCGGCTGAGGTAGGAAAAGAGAAAGGAGATAGAAAAAATGTAGGAGCAGTTAGGAATAGAGAAGAGGACAGAGAGCTAGGTAGATCTGAGAATAAGAAAAAGAAGAAAAAAAATAAAACTGAGGGAGATGATAACGAAGAGGAGCACGACAGGGCAGGAAAAGAGGGGGAGGTCTGGACTACTGTTGTAGGAGATAGGACTAGACAGTTAGAAAAAAGGGAACTTAGGAAGAAGAGATTAGAAGAGGAAGAGAGCAGGAAGAGAGAAGAGGAAAGGAGAAAGAGAGCTATTAGGCCCCCGCCCCCGCCGAAAGCAGAAGCTATCCTTGTTAAAGCAACGAAGGAGAAATCTTACGCAGATCTGTTTAAAAAAATAAGAACAGAAGCAACAGGATCTTTGGAGGGAATAGAAACGATTAGAAGATCCAGGGGAGGGGATTTGATTATCGAAATTGGAAAAAATTCAAATCAAACGGAGTTAGAAAATACGGTCAAATCAACTTTAGGAAAAGAATACGCGGTTAGGAAACTTTCACCGAAGGTTACGTTAGAAATAAAAGATATCGATCCATCAATGGAGAAGGAGGAAATTAGAAGGGAAATTGCAAGAAATGCAGATGTTGGAGAGCTTACGGAAGAGGAGATCGAAATAAAGTCTTTGAGATTCGGCTACGGTGGAACAAAAAGCGCTATAGTGGCGGTACCTGCTGAAGTGCAGAAGAAACTGGGCGAGGAGGTTAAAATTAAGATAGGGTTCACGAAATGTAGAGTAAGTAGGGCAATGAACATAATTCGCTGTTTTATATGTCACGATTTTGGACATCTATCTTACAACTGTAAGGAACAAAACAATGGAGTGGAAACCTGTAGACGATGCGGTACGAAAGGTCACCAGATAAATGGGTGCAACGCAACAAGGAGTTGCGTGTTATGCATTAAGCAGGGGGTCCCGGCAGGGAAAGCTGAACATATTGCGGGGGCTGTAAACTGCCCGCAATATAAAAAGTATATGGAGGCGAATAGTAGGAACTAAGCTACATTCATCTTTAAAATATTACAGATTAATTTGAACCACTGCCGGAATGCACAATTTCTCCTGGCACAGACGGCGGTGGAGCTCAAGGCTGACGTGGTACTAATTGCAGACCCGCTCTGTAACCCTGGAGCATGGGTATATGGGAAAGGCAACTCAACAGCGATTTGGGTCACAGGAACGAACGGAGTACATAGGTTTGAAGACTCAGATAAACGGGAGGATGACTTCACCGCCGTCCAGCTGGGAGAATATATAGTTGTGAGTATATACCTCTCGCCCAGTTTAACTGATGGACAATACGCTTCTAGGTTGGAACGGATCACGAGATATGTGAAAGAACAAAGAAGGAATGGGAAGAAGGTGATCATAGGCGGTGATTTTAATGCACACGCCTCCCCATGGGGCTCGAAGACAACTAATAAAAGAGGGAGAAAGGTGCTAGAAGAGCTATGGGAAGCAGGGGTCCATCCGATAAAACCAAGAGGGGGACCCACTTTCCTACATGGAGCAAGGTCCTCTAATATAGATTTTTTAGCTATTTCTTTTCCAAACAGAACTAAGGTAGACTCGCAGGTACTCGATACGGAGTCGGACTCCGACCACAGGTACATTTTAACAACCCTGGACATGGAACATTGTATTCCTAAGAAGAAAATTTTTAAACCTCTCTGGAAATCGACGACGGATACTCTACTGAAAATGAAATTGGAATTTGACAAGAAAATAAATGAAGAGAATCTAGGCCTGCTGAACTCATACGGTAAGGAAGATGAGAATAAATTCCTTTCTTCATTAAAATATGTTTTAGATGAAAACCTGGAAAAAACGAACCCAGAGGAACAACAATGCGATCATAAAGTAAACTCGTGGTGGCAGAAAGACCTCGGGATAATAAGAAATAGGGCTAGAAAAATAAAAAGGAAAATGCAGAGAGTAAGAGGAAAAATCAAAAATGGTAAAGGAAGAAAAGAAGATTTGGAAATCTTAGAAAGTTTATATAAAGATACAATTAAGGAATTAAGGAATAAAATAGCGAAGGCCAAAAAAGATAAATGGAAGGAGTTCTGTGAACAACTAAATCAGGACGTCTGGGGAAAGCCATACAAGGCAATTATAAATAAGGTCAAGTTAACGACGCCTCCGGCTATTCTGTCAGGGGAATTCATGGAGGAAGTCCTAAAAGGACTCTTCCCAAGAAGAGTAATAGATACGAATGAAGTAGTGGAAAATCAAATGACCGTAAAAAGGAGAGAAGAAGCAGAGGAAATTGACTTCCCAGAAATCAGAGAAGATGAAATAAGGATGGCAGCAAGTAAAATAATGCCCAAAAAGGCGGCGGGTCTGGACGGCATGTCACCGGCCATTATTAGGGAATTGGCACTGTGCAGACCAGACGCCTTCGCAGCATTATTTACAGGTATAATTAGGAGGGGAAGTATTCCTGATAAATGGAAGTCGGCCAGAACAGTCCTGTTGAGGAAGCCGGGAAAAGACCAGACTCTGATATCAGCATATAGGCCCATATGCATAATAAATGCCATAGCAAAGCTCTTCGAGTATGTCATTAAGGAAAGGTTCATGGAGTCCTTGGGGGAAACCCCTTTTGAAAAGCAGCAGTTCGGCTTTGCAAAGGGGAAATCGACTGTACAAGCTATGTTACAGACTAGGAATATCATCAGGAGTTGCATCAAAAGACAAAAGTATTCGGCTATGATAGCGCTTGATATAAAAAACGCGTTCCATACGCTAAGGTGGGACCTTATCCTAGCAGAACTGAAGAGAAGAAACATCCCGGAGTACCTCCTAAAAATAACGGAGGATTATTTTAGAAATAGAAAAATCTGTTGCAGTACGGTAGGTAAGGACACGGAGATGGAGGCCGAAATGGGAGTCCCCCAAGGCTCTGTACTCGGCCCCCTTTTCTGGAATCTTGTCTACGATGGACTCCTAAGAACTAACTGGCCAAGGGGATGCTCGGTCATAGCATTCGCCGATGACATCTTGATTATGGTAGAGAGTAGCAGGCTACACGTCTTGAAAGCCAGGGTCGAACAGGTAACGAAAGAAGTTGGTACATGGCTAAGGGAAGTAGGTCTTGAACTTGCGGTAAACAAAACCGAAGCCATGTTCACAAATAGAAAGAAAATTCCAACCGATTAAGCCGACAAATACCATGAGATACCTTGGAGTACAATTTGATTATAGGGGCGAATTTCGCAAACATATACAGGACACCACAAATAAGGGTATCAAGGTGATGGCGGCCCTGTCTACGGTTATGGCTAACCAAGGTGGTTTGAAACAGGAATTAAGAAAATTATACTTCATGATACTCCAATCAATTGTGCTGTACGGAGCGCCAATATGGGCTGAGGCGGCTAGCATAGAGGCCAACTGGAGAATACTGAAAAGTACCCAGAGATTAGGCCTGGCTAGAGTGGTATCCGCCTATAGAACCGTTCCTATGGAGACCCTGGCAGTTCTAGCAGGAATAACACCTTGGGACATTAAAATAAGAGAGAGAAAGAACCTGCTAAACTGGGAAGTAACATACGAAAACAGTACGAATAGCGAAGCAAACCTGAGGCCAGTTAGAAGAGTGACAAGAGCGAACAGAGAGGGAATGTATAGAGATGAATCCCCAGAAGTCCAAGAAATCCGAGAGCTCAGGGAGCACTGGGGAGTTCCGGAGGAAACAAGAAGTATTCCTGACATACAAGAATTTGTACAAAATAGAGAAGAAGGGGAACCTCCAGAAGTCAGAAAGAGAGCGGTAAAAAGATGGCTGAGAGAAGAAGCTAGGAAAAATTCTATGAAGGAATGGCAACGGGCATGGGACCAGGCGAAGGTGGGCAGGTGGACCTACACGCTGATCCCAGATATAGATAAATGGTTGAGCAGAAAACATGGAACCCTAAACTTCCATATGACGCAGGCACTTACAGGCCATGGAGTATTTAATAAGTTTAGGAAAAAGATTAGGAAAGTAGAGGACAGCAGCTGCTGGTTCCACCCAGGTACGGAAGATTCTCCAGAACATACCATTTTCCACTGTTCGAAATGGGAGAAAGAAAGGAGGACCCTGGAAAGGGGACTCAATTTAGGACAAGGGCAACTGAAAAAAGAGGTATTAATGGAAAAAATTCTGGAAAAAGAAACGTATTGGAAGAGTTTTTCCACCTTCTGTACGGAGGTTATGAGAGCCAAAGAGGAGGAGGAAAGAAGAAGGGTGAGACAGGAGAGAGAGGTAGAAATGGAAGAGGAAAACGATTTATCTATCCTTTTCTAATTCTGTATATCTAGGTAGCAAGGAAATGTAAACAGGAAGGATGAAAAGGAGCAAGGGCGTCAAAAACCACGGAGGACCGCAGGAGCATGAATGGAGGGGTGGACTGCAACACAAACTGGATGAGAGGATGGAAAGGCTGCGTAGGGCTCATTGAGCGGATCCGGCCTCGAGATCAGACCACCAGAAGTGGAAACAGCACGCCTAAAGCCACCAAGGGCTCCATATCCCGGAGGGTTACGACTGCCCAGAATGCTCACCCAAGACGAAGTAGGAAATAGAATTGAGTAAAAATAGTAAATGTAAAAAGTTTTAATATTGATGCGGATAACGATGTATATAATTGCTTCGAATTGCATAGTTAAATTTTAAAAAGCTCTCTCTAGCCGCTAGGTTAAATTAAACATAGTATAGGAGTCTTATAGTAATGTAGATGGACGAAAACAGTAATGTTTTGAATTATAATAATCTAAGAAAAATAACACGCGATAGGTTAGGACAGAAAACACCGGTTATGAATGGTTAGGATAGAAAAAAACGGTTAGGATAGCAGGTTAAGATAGAAAATAACGTTTATCATGGGTTAGGATAGCCGGTTAGGGCAGAAAACACCGGTTATGAATGGTTAGGATAGAAAAAACGGTTAGGATAGAAAGTAACGCTTATCATAGGTTAGGATACCCGGTTAGGACAGAAAACACCGGTTATGAATGGTTAGGACAGAAAACACCGTTTATGAATGGTTAGGATAGAAAAAAACGGTTAGGATAGCAGGTTAAGATAGAAAATAACGTTTATCATAGGTTAGGATAGCCGGTTAGGGCAGAAAACACCGGTTATGAATGGTTAGGATAGAAAAAAAACGGTTAGGATAGCAGGTTAGGATAGAAAATAACGTTTATCATAGGTTAGGATAGCCGGTTAGGGCAGAAAACACCGGTTATGAATGGTTAGGATAGAAAAAAACGGTTAGGATAGCAGGTTAGGATAGAAAAGAACGCTTATCATAGGTTAGGATACCCGGTTAGGACAGAAAACACCGGTTAGGAATGGTTAGGATAGAAAAAACGGTTAGGATAGCAGGTTAGGATAGAAAAGAACGTTTATCATAGGTTAGGATAGCCGGTTAGTGCAGAAAACACCGGTTATGAATGGTTAGGATAGAAAAAAACGGTTAGGATAGCAGGTTAGGATGGAAAAGAACGTTTATCATAGGTTAGGATAGCCGGTTAGGGCAGAAAACACCGGTTATGAATGGTTAGGATAGAAAAAAAGGGTTAGGATAGCAGGTTAGGATAGAAAAGAACGTTTATCATAGGTTAGGATAGCCGGTTAGGGCAGAAAACACCGGTTATGAATGGTTAGGATAGAAAAAAACGGTTAGGATAGAAAAGAACGCTTACCATAGGTTAGGATAGCCGGTTAGGACAGAAAACACCGGTTATGAATGGTTAGGATAGAAAAAAACGGTTAGGATAGCAGGTTAAGATAGAAAATAACGTTTATCATAGGTTAGGATAGCCGGTTAGGGCAGAAAATACCGGTTATGAATGGTTAGGATAGAAAAAAACGGTTAGGATAGCAGGTTAGGATAGAAAATAACGCTTATCATAGGTTAGGATACCCGGTTAGGACAGAAAACACCGGTTATGAATGGTTAGGATAGAAAAAAACGGTTAGGATAGAAAAGAACGCTTACCATAGGTTAGGATAGCCGGTTATGACAGAAAACACCGGTTAGGAATGGTTAGGATAGAAAAAAAACGGTTAGGATCGCAGGTTAGGATAGAAAAGAACGTTTATCATAGGTTAGGATGGCCGGTTAGGGCAGAAAACACCGGTTATGAATGGTTAGGATAGAAAAAAACGGTTAGGATAGAAAAGAACGCTTACCATAGGTTAGGATAGCCGGTTAGGACAGAAAACACCGGTTATGAATGGTTAGGATAGAAAAAAACGGTTAGGATAGCAGGTTAAGATAGAAAATAACGTTTATCATGGGTTAGGATAGCCGGTTAGGGCAGAAAACACCGGTTATGAATGGTTAGGATAGAAAAAACGGTTAGGATAGAAAGTAACGCTTATCATAGGTTAGGATACCCGGTTAGGACAGAAAACACCGGTTATGAATGGTTAGGACAGAAAACACCGGTTATGAATGGTTAGGATAGAAAAAAACGGTTAGGATAGCAGGTTAGGATAGAAAAGAACGCTTATCATAGGTTAGGATACCCGGTTAGGACAGAAAACACCGGTTAGGAATGGTTAGGATAGAAAAAAAACGGTTAGGATAGCAGGTTAGGATAGAAAAGAATGTTTATCATAGGTTAGGATAGCCGGTTAGGGCGGAAAACACCGGTTATGAATGGTTAGGATAGAAAAAACGGTTAGGATAGCAGGTTAGGATAGAAAAGAACGCTTACCATAGGTTAGGATAGCCGGTTAGGACAGAAAACACCGGTTATGAATGGTTAGGATAGAAAAAACTGTTAGGATAGCAGGTTAGGATAGAAAATAACGTTTATCATAGGTTAGGGTAGCCGGTTAGGGCAGAAAACACCGGTTATGAATGGTTAGGATAGAAAAAAACGGTTAGGATAGCAGGTTAGGATAGAAAAGAACGCTTATCATAGGTTAGGATACCCGGTTAGGACAGAAAACACCGGTTAGGAATGGTTAGGATAGAAAAAACGGTTAGGATAGCAGGTTAGGATAGAAAAGAACGTTTATCATAGGTTAGGATAGCCGGTTAGTGCAAAAAACACCGGTTATGAATGGTTAGGATAGAAAAAAACGGTTAGGATAGCAGGTTAGGATAGAAAAGAACGTTTATCATAGGTTAGGATAGCCGGTTAGGGCAGAAAACACCGGTTATGAATGGTTAGGATAGAAAAAATGGGTTAGGATAGCAGGTTAGGATAGAAAAGAACGCTTATCATAGGTTAGGATAGCCGGTTATGACAGAAAACACCGGTTATGAATGGTTAGGATAGAAAAAAACGGTTAGGATAGCAGGTTAAGATAGAAAATAACGTTTATCATGGGTTAGGATAGCCGGTTAGGGCAGAAAACACCGGTTATGAATGGTTAGGATAGAAAAAACGGTTAGGATAGAAAGTAACGCTTATCATAGGTTAGGATACCCGGTTAGGACAGAAAACACCGGTTATGAATGGTTAGGACAGAAAACACCGTTTATGAATGGTTAGGATAGAAAAAAACGGTTAGGATAGCAGGTTAAGATAGAAAATAACGTTTATCATAGGTTAGGATAGCCGGTTAGGGCAGAAAACACCGGTTATGAATGGTTAGGATAGAAAAAAACGGTTAGGATAGCAGGTTAGGATAGAAAATAACGTTTATCATAGGTTAGGATAGCCGGTTAGGGCAGAAAACACCGGTTATGAATGGTTAGGATAGAAAAAAACGGTTAGGATAGCAGGTTAGGATAGAAAAGAACGCTTATCATAGGTTAGGATACCCGGTTAGGACAGAAAACACCGGTTAGGAATGGTTAGGATAGAAAAAACGGTTAGGATAGCAGGTTAGGATAGAAAAGAACGTTTATCATAGGTTAGGATAGCCGGTTAGTGCAGAAAACACCGGTTATGAATGGTTAGGATAGAAAAAAACGGTTAGGATAGCAGGTTAGGATGGAAAAGAACGTTTATCATAGGTTAGGATAGCCGGTTAGGGCAGAAAACACCGGTTATGAATGGTTAGGATAGAAAAAAAGGGTTAGGATAGCAGGTTAGGATAGAAAAGAACGTTTATCATAGGTTAGGATAGCCGGTTAGGGCAGAAAACACCGGTTATGAATGGTTAGGATAGAAAAAAACGGTTAGGATAGAAAAGAACGCTTACCATAGGTTAGGATAGCCGGTTAGGACAGAAAACACCGGTTATGAATGGTTAGGATAGAAAAAAATGGTTAGGATAGCAGGTTAAGATAGAAAATAACGTTTATCATAGGTTAGGATAGCCGGTTAGGGCTGAAAATACCGGTTATGAATGGTTAGGATAGAAAAAAACGGTTAGGATAGCAGGTTAGGATAGAAAATAACGCTTATCATAGGTTAGGATACCCGGTTAGGACAGAAAACACCGGTTATGAATGGTTAGGATAGAAAAAAACGGTTAGGATAGAAAAGAACGCTTACCATAGGTTAGGATAGCCGGTTATGACAGAAAACACCGGTTAGGAATGGTTAGGATAGAAAAAAAACGGTTAGGATCGCAGGTTAGGATAGAAAAGAACGTTTATCATAGGTTAGGATGGCCGGTTAGGGCAGAAAACACCGGTTATGAATGGTTAGGATAGAAAAAAACGGTTAGGATAGAAAAGAACGCTTACCATAGGTTAGGATAGCCGGTTAGGACAGAAAACACCGGTTATGAATGGTTAGGATAGAAAAAAACGGTTAGGATAGCAGGTTAAGATAGAAAATAACGTTTATCATGGGTTAGGATAGCCGGTTAGGGCAGAAAACACCGGTTATGAATGGTTAGGATAGAAAAAACGGTTAGGATAGAAAGTAACGCTTATCATAGGTTAGGATACCCGGTTAGGACAGAAAACACCGGTTATGAATGGTTAGGACAGAAAACACCGGTTATGAATGGTTAGGATAGAAAAAAACGGTTAGGATAGCAGGTTAGGATAGAAAAGAACGCTTATCATAGGTTAGGATACCCGGTTAGGACAGAAAACACCGGTTAGGAATGGTTAGGATAGAAAAAAAACGGTTAGGATAGCAGGTTAGGATAGAAAAGAACGTTTATCATAGGTTAGGATAGCCGGTTAGGGCGGAAAACACCGGTTATGAATGGTTAGGATAGAAAAAAAACGGTTAGGATAGCAGGTTAGGATAGAAAAGAACGCTTACCATAGGTTAGGATAGCCGGTTAGGACAGAAAACACCGGTTATGAATGGTTAGGATAGAAAAAACGGTTAGGATAGCAGGTTAGGATAGAAAAGAACGTTTATCATAGGTTAGGATAGCCGGTTAGTGCAAAAAACACCGGTTATGAATGGTTAGGATAGAAAAAAACGGTTAGGATAGCAGGTTAGGATAGAAAAGAACGTTTATCATAGGTTAGGATAGCCGGTTAGGGCAGAAAACACCGGTTATGAATGGTTAGGATAGAAAAAATGGGTTAGGATAGCAGGTTAGGATAGAAAAGAACGCTTATCATAGGTTAGGATAGCCGGTTATGACAGAAAACACCGGTTATGAATGGTTAGGATAGAAAAAAACGGTTAGGATAGCAGGTTAGCGAGCAACAATAGTCCTCTAGTTACTTTTTATGTACACTTTTTCTAAGCAATTTTCTCTTTTTATTTTCAGGATTCTTGCTCCGCCTGAGCACCCCCCTGCGGATTTCTTCACATGGATGGGATTTCCTTTCTCTCTTCTTACTTGCACACTGAATAACTGACTTTGCACTATAACTGAATTCTCTTTTGAATTGCCAGATCGGCTAACTGATTCGAAGTCACAACTCGAACTCAAACGTAGGTATACTCTTTTACTAACTAACTAACCGATGTAAGGAAGCCAGCTCGGCAGACACGTATGTATCCTCTCTACTAACTGATGTAAGGAAGCCAGCTCGACGTACGCATATGTATCCTCTCTACTAACCGATGGAAGGAAGAACCTCAACGCACACGTGGATACTAACTTTTTTTTGTCTTTTTTGTTTAAGGGCGGTGGGGAAATGCTCTTATGCACACCCCCTCCTCCGGTGGTAATCGGCGAGGGTAGTGTGGGACTCGGCTTCCTCCTAAGGTGTAATTTGTAGGAATCATATGGCCTATCGCCTTTGCCTATACCCAATAAAACCCCACCGCCCAGGACCTTTTCCTCCTACTGAAAACGATGATTACATACCTTTGTTGTCCAGCTTTTCGCATTCTGCGAAGGTGTTCCCATCGTTCCCACATCACTCCTGTTCTTGGCAATACACGTGGATACTAACCTAACCGATGGAAGGCACCTCGACGTTTGAAAATTCGATTCAGTGGAGTCAATGTAAATAGTGGTGTTCACACCGATATACCCGAGCCGACATCAATCGTCGCCGTCCTGCGAGCCTGCGGAGCGACGCGGCGTTGACAGGCAGTGGAATGGGTAGGCACTGGAGAACAACGATGCCCACGATCCCGGACACCGAAGGGGCGATTATACTGTATAATGTGTCAGGGAATAAATATTGTCGTCGCGACCCGTCACCGACCAGTCTTGGACCCGTAAATCTATCACGTCGGTGACTTTGGCAAGGAAAAGAAAAGAATTGAAGCAATATAACACATCTAGTACAGTATTTATTTTTTATTGCGATAACGATTTGTGTTCGTCTTTATTAGTTGCACACACTTTCCTGTTCACCCTCCAACAAATTAAAAAAAAAGAAAATGAAATGAACAACTCGCGCCTGATGTACGATTGTTAAAAAAATGAAAGTAAAACTTTAGAAAAAGAAAAAAAAAAGATCGGTGATTTATCGTTGCTTCACGTTCGCCACCTATTGTATTAATGGTATCTCAAGTCTCGTAAATTTCATTTTTTTGTCCTTTAACGCACACACAAAGACTATTAACAATCGTGTACGAGGAAAAAATAAATACAAATAATACCTGCTTACGGAAACTTGGTTGAATTTGGTTGCCGAACCGTGGACAACGATGTTCCCCAGCTGGACAACTTTTTTACGTAGATAATATCAGCCAGATCTAAAGATCGCATGAAACTTCGTTCAACGAATTCTCGATCGTTTTATTTTCCTATTCTATTATAGCGGAAATACAAATTCGTTCAAATTCCTATAAAATTCATCGCATTTCGAGAAAATGCATCATTAAAACCGTAATCCTTCACCTCGTAAACAGTTAGCGATAAAATTTTGTATCTTAATGAAACAACTGCGCATACCGAGCGTTCCAGAAAACTCTAAAAATAAAATGATACAGGTAGAATTAATTGTTAAAAACGCACGGGTAATACAGCAGCGTTGAGATCGTTATCGCGCGCGCGTGCGCTCGTGTTTGTGTGTGTGATCGAGTACAACCACGCAGGAATCAAACCAAAACGACGTCTAATAGTACATTTACATAGGACGAATCGTATTAAAATATTTATGGAAAAACTGTACAAGCATGCGCGCTCGTCTACGCGTAATACACGTTCACACTTTTAACAGTCTACATTGGTCTATACTCTATTGCTCTATACCGATTAATTGCTATGTATCTATCGAAAAACTAGACTGCTTTAACATAAAAACAAAAACGAAAAAAGGGTAAGAAGCAATGTTCCATGAAATTTTCGTACAAGCAGAACCAAAGAAAATATCGTACCGACCAAATATAAGCACACTTTAACCTTTACAAAAAAAAGAATGAATACAATTATTCGGATTGTAAATACATCGTAAAAATACTAACACCGAACATCCTAGGCATATTTTCATTGACGGATGATAATAATTGTCTGGATACATGCGTATAGATAAAATAAGTTTCACGTTGATTCTCCTAGGTATAATGGGATAGGATTTCCTAGTAATGTATAATATAGTACTATGTATCGTAAAACTTCATTTTGTTTGATTCGATAGGGAGAAAACACGTCTCTCGGACTATGCTTCATATATGTATATCTTATGTAAGATGGTGCTCTCACACTGACACACGCTACGTTCCCATTCTTCACGCTACTGCAAAGAGATAAGATCAATTGCCACACACGACGCGCTTAACCTTAACTATTATATACACGCGTATCGCATTTGATTTTAATCTCTTGTCGAAGCTTTCGTTCTTTCAACGTTTACCAATAAGAAAAAGAAAAGAAAACAAAAAAAGAAAAAGAACACATGGAATGGCAAATCCCATCGCTTTTCCCGTGACTCGTTACGACGAAGCAATAATGCCTGTTGTTATCGGAAGAATGTGTAATTCAGCTAAAAACAATCCCAATGTCTTTTCAGCTTCTTTCCAATACCTTCGATGATCAGAAGCTCCTCTTGTCTTTATAAAAACGGATTTATGACTCTCTCTCTCTCTCTCTCTCTCTCTCTCTCTCTCTCTCTCTCTCTCTGTCTCTCTCTCTCTAACGACGCCCGATTAAATTAAAAACTTATCCGATACACAAATTTTAAAATTTAAATGTCAAAAGATTATCCGGCAGAAAATATCCGTACACGAGCTGGAGTTTGTGTGTGGTTCCCGTTCATGTACGTACATTTAATAAAAAGAGAAAAAAACACTACGGCGAGTGCGATTGAAACTCGCTTTTTTTCTCTTGATTGCACACACACACACATTTCATCAATGTTCTTCGCTTTCGATGTGAATAGATGTATCATTCCATTGTTATGTTTCATTGAGAAATGAAAATCTTTTAACCATAATGCATTGAATTATATAATCTATCTGTACACTCACAACCGTTCAAATACACAATAATATCAACATATTTAATATTGGACCATTATGAATAAAAAAAAAAAGAGATGCTTAATGGATAAATTTACAGATCACAGAATATCAACGTGCCGCGAAATTCTATAGCGAAAAATACATATATGCACACGTCTATCTTATAGTAATTCCGTCTTCGTCTTCCTTTTTTTCTTTTCTTATTTTCATTTACTTTCGTAATATTTTCTTGAAAAATAGAAACGAAACAGATTTCATTAAAGCGTTAGTTAAGAAAACGTGAAAAAAATTTTTTTAATAAAAAATGTTATCTCAGTTAATAGTACATATAATATAATACGTATAATAGCGTTGCGCAAGGAAGGAGACAATAGATTTCACGCTAAGACGCGTTTCTCAGAAATTTTATTTCTGTATTTCATGAAAAAAGAGAAATCGTTTCACCATAATTCTCATATATTCCATTTCATTCAGTCATTATTTATATAAGATAAGGTATTACAGTAATTTGCTATGTACGAATTAATTTTAGCTACTTCCATATCAGATCTGAATTACAGACAGTATTTGGAGAGTCCAATCTCAGCTCTGATTTGAAAACAACTTGTCTCTATATAAGTCCATATTAAATATATTTTACAATAATATTATCATTGTACATGAACAACGTATGCTCTACACCTCGCTTGCTATCGTCAACTAACCAGTGCAACGAGTAATTTTACTCGATCAGAGTAAAACTGGATTAAAATAATTATTCTATGGTATGCTCGATACCATTGAATATATATATGTATATATATATATATATGTTGTGTGTGTGTGTGTATGTAAATGAAACATGTATTTCGCCTGGCAAACAATACACCGTCGTAAACACATTTTTTTTTAGTCTTTCTTCGAATTAAGAAGAAAAGTAAAATACAACTCGCGTGCGCTGATCAGAGCAACGATTGGCAAGTAGGTGTCAATTTGTTAAAATAGACGAGGGGACTGGATTTGTAACCCCAATGTGTGCGCCGCCCTGGTACCTGCTGCAGTAAAAATGATATTTTTATGTAGATAAATCTTTCTAAACATTCAAACTATAGTAGAAAAACAATACATTTCAACTATTATAACTTTTTTCTTCACAATTCAAGGTATCTCGTGAATATTTACAAAAAAAATTATCTTACATACGTATGTACTATGTCTATGCTTCTAATGTTTTGAAAAAAAATAATCAGAATAGTAGAGATTCCTATATAATTACAACACTGTACAGAGTTGTTAACCGTCTATATAGTATTCGAGAGCTACTAGATCAAAATGTTAATTTCAAATGCACCTTCGAACAAAACTAATCTGACAGAGTTTCTGACGCTAGGCAAAACAACAAAAAAATGAATGCTTACATGAAGATGGTAAACAGGTGAAAGGAGGTTATTCCTTATTTTCCTCGGTGGTGGTGGTGGTGGTGGTATTAGTGGTGGAGGTGGTGGTAGTGGCGGCGGCGGTGGTGGGAGTGGTGGTAGTAGTATTAGAAGGGTTTTGAGACTCCAAAGAAGACGAAGGTGGTGCTTCTGTCACTGTGTCTGTCGCATCTTGACTCGAATCCGAGCTATCCTTTATGTCTTCCTCTTTTTTTTCTTCGCTGACTCCGGTACTCTTAGTGTCTTCCGTAAAATTTTCTGATTCCTCTGCCATTTTCTCTTCCTTGAAATTAGATTCCTGTGTCTTTTCAGTGCTTTCTTTACTTTCGATTTTTGTAGCACTTTTATCTTCGTTTTCTACTAATTTTTCCGTTTCTTCTTTGTTCTCGTCCACTTCCATTTTCATAGATTCCTCTTCGGAATGCTTCTCACCCTTATTGTTTGCTGCTTCTTCATCCGTATTGTTCTCATTGTTTTTCTCTTGCCGTTTCGGACGCCCGCGTCCACGACCAGTACTCTTAGTCGATGTGTCCCTCTTCTCCTTTTTAGGTGGAGATGGTACAGGCGTAGACGATGCAAGACCTCTTGCCGAACTACGAGTACGTCTCCTCCCTTCCACTTCTCCAATGGATGCATTTAAATCCTATAATAGTAGAAACATGTTAAAATAACGAAACTAACAGTGATACATTTTCGCGTTTTAGCATGCGAGCGTAGAATATAAAAACTAGATACTAGATGTAACAAAATTTATTCAAGTACATGCAATATATTGCAGAATGGCATGTGCTGAATTGTAGAGTGTAATTAATGAATATACTAAATTATAAACAGGCACGTATAATAAATAAATATAGTGATCGAAACAATGATGATAATAAAGAATGCCCAACGGTTGGCTATTCATAGTTGGTGGTCATGCAACGTATTTGTATATATATATATATAGTGAACTTTTTCTCCCCACCATAGATTCGTGACATTTCCCTTAGACCCTGCACTACCCCTTCCATTCCCACTTTTCCTATACTCTTTTGCTCACGTAGACAGCGCAGCGGGACCGGGAGAGTCACCCATCAAGGAAGTTAAATGGAGGAAAATAGTCAAGCAAAAGGCTATAGCTTTGGTTTTTATACTTTAAAAGGCGAAAAGGCGAAATAAATTATGATTACACGATCGAATGTAAAAAGTGTAAAAAGCAGAAAACGAAAAACCTTTGTGAGTCGTTCGCCTTCCTGAGTGGTCCTTTCCAATGTGGAAAGTCTTTTGGTGCCTCCTCGTTTATTTTTCGCTGGAGTAGGTTTTTCATCTGCGGAATGATCCTGTAAACATTTCATCGATCCATTTCATTCCATTCCGATAAATGTAAATACATATGTGAACAAAATTCAAGAATCAACGCTAGGTGAATCAAAAATGAATATATGTATATATGTATTTAGATTGTGCGCGTTCGATTTTGGTTCAGAGTAAAAACTATTGAAATATCAGAGATTATAAGTACGCGAATATAAAGTAACGCCAACAACGAGGTATGTAGTTGCGCGTGTGCAAGATAAGATTTATCAAGGACCGTTGAACCACACGGGATACACGCCAAGTTTGTTTAAGTTTCCCGCCATTTTGCCAAGTCGATATGCATTTCTAGCGTCGTAGATCGTAGCCACCAACACTGTTCCGAGACGGCATTTTCGTGGAAAACCGCGTGGAACATCACCGTCCTATCGAAACTCGTTTCCCGCCTTTTTGATACAGCAGCCCTATCGCCACCGATCAGCAACTCTCCTCATCACAAGAGTAACAAATAAAAAAACATCCACCATCTTTGCGAATGAAGGACAAACGGCGCAGCTTTGAAAAATCACAGAGTCCATAGCCCCGCGCAATAAGGCACCATTGTCCTGTGATCGTACGAGCTCGTATCTCGCGTAATCACTTCTCGAACATGGTTCGCTTCTTGTAGCACGCGTTATCGTATCGAATTTTCGAGAGAACGAGCGTCTCCTCGTATTCGAGGGGAGCGCACGCCGCCTTGGCATGAAAACTCGGCTTGATGAACATGTTTCTCGCCTTCCTGTCTGCTTACCTTCGACACATCCTCGATATTGTTATCGTTCTTGTTTTCCGCCTTAATTTCGGACATTTCCCCGCGATCGAATCACTCAAAAACACTGGAAAAACCGCGATTTCTCGGCAAGAATTCGTGCTGAGCCCGGTCGCACTGTTTATACGATAAGCAAAGATGGCGGTTAGCGTGGGTCACGTGACACATCGTCAAACGTAGAGCGGGAGTTCAGAGCGCCGCCTCGCGATTGACTCGCTAATTCGACGCGTAGCGACGCAATGTAAACGAGCGACCTTTTCACAATTCTATCCTTTCATTTTTACTTAATTTATTTATCATCCCGATTCTGCACTTCTTTCTTCTTCTTACCATGCATTTACTGCCTGACGTATACATTTTTTATCGTCAATTTCTATTTTTCACGTAACCTTTCGATTTCTCTTCGAAATCGTCAAAACATTTCACCACACCGTTTCCGGTTTTACGTTTATTAATGAAACGAAACGAAACGCAACGTGTATCCGATTCTTTCCCACGTTCGTAGCTTTTGCAACACGAATCACTTCGTATAATCTACTACTTACCCCTCTACGCTTAAAAGAACAAAAAAAAAAACATTTTCAGTCGTTTAATTGCAAGTATTATAGTCGACCATTTAATGGACGCACAAGTAGCGTCTCCTGTTACATGTTTCTCAAGCATTAGTAAATCTTAACATCGATATAGATTGGTATCAAAAGAAAATAACGTTATCTTTACTCTAACGAAAAACGAAGCGGATATATACAATATTTTCAGTTGCATTGCATATTGCAATCCTAACATAAATTAGTCGAGTCAATGTTTTGTACTTTGAGGCACGGTAGCTGAATATTAGATCACCGAACAACGACTAACTGATTGTACAAAGGTATCTTTGTACAAACTTACATGTGTTCTTATATGTATGTATATTGCCGTTTTTTATTGTTTGCTTCGGTGCTTATTTTCCGTGTTCGTACTTGTCGTCACAAATCGTATCAAATGTTCAACTTTACATCCAACAACCAACATCTCTATGTTCTTGATATCAACGATCAATATCGCGCTTTAATGAGTTGGCATTCTTCTAAACCAAAATCTTGCTCTGAAATCGTCGCTACATGTCAAGAATGCTGGAGCAGTTGGCGAATGGACAATCAGTCTCACCGGACCATTATGTCCCAATGATAGCAATTGTTTTCTAGATGCGTTTCGAGAATTCCATGCGCACAGCGATGTCGTGGCTTCGTCGGGAAACATTACATAATCTTCGGTATGATTAAATATAGCTTGTGCTTTGTGTTCTTGTTTGCCTATGGGAAGGTAGCGATTAATTACGATTAATATAATATTCCATAAAAAAGAATTAGGTATACTGTATTATATTCTGCAGTCTATATAGTGTAATCTTCAAGTATATTCTAAATATATGCTTAGGATTCAGTCTTTTACCTGTAGTTCCGGCACCTGTATACGCTATCAAACATCTGCTAGTCGACAACTCCCATAATTTTATCAAGGAATCTTTTCCTGACGATAGTAAATACTGAAACACACAGATACGGTAAAATAACAAAATTCTGTCAATTGAAATATTGTGTCCAGATAAATTGTACAATGTAAATAAATTCTTTTTTTTCAGTTACTACAAACCTTTCCGTTTCTTGTGAATGTTACCGAACATACTTCGTAACCGTCGTGAGCCTTTACAAAGGTATTTATACATCGATTCGACACTCCATCCCACAATTTTATACTTCCGTCTTTACCAGCGGATGCATAAGTTTTTGCATCGGGAGAATATTTGATACTAGTTATTCCAGCTGTGTGCTGATGACTTGGTATACTACATACGGAACACTGAGCTGTATTAACGTCGTACAGTCTTACGACCGGATGATTAGTTCCGACAACTAGAAAATCACCGGTTGGATGGAAAGATAAACAGCGTATCTGATCCGCGTCTGTAATAGTTCGAAATGCTTTTTTAACGCTAGCCTTGCTGAAATCAAACAGTTTAATGGAAAAGTCTCTGCTGCCGGACACCAGAATAGGTTCCCTCGGATGGAATTCTAGACACGTCACTTCTTCCAAATGATCGTACAATGTTCTTATGACAGGGTGACCACCTGTTTGATCGCCAGGTGCCATTTCATCTGGAGCTGATTTAGCTAACATTCTATCGACGTCTAAAATTTTAATCGACGCATCCACCGATCCGGTTGCTATTAACTGACCATCCGCAGAAAATGCTCCTGCTCTGCAATTTCCTTTATGCGAGGTAACATAAGCGGTCTCGTATTGCGCTGGTTCTGGAGCTTGTGTTTGAGCTTCTGTTTCAAATTCCAAGTCTAGACCAGGGCCCAAAGTATTATCGAATGTTGATGAAAATGTAGATATGTTGCTTGTGTCTTTCTTGGAACGATCAGGTTCGTGAGCCAATCCGATCAACATTAAATGGAGTAATCGATCTGAAGGTGGACAAGGAGGTTCTGCTTGAATTATATTCGACAATTGTACAGCCAATGTTTGATGTCCATCGTAAAATAGTTGACTAAAATGTTCGTTATAATGTGTTAGCATTTTTGACTTTCAACTGTTGCCATAAAGAATGATATATACATGCAACTTTACATTTTATAACTCTGTCTACAAGTTGAAACAGTAGAAATCGTTATTTCTAATACGGAACTATGAAACAGTCATTAATGTACGCGCGTATAAAGGAAAAGAAAAAGAATAAGAATAATAAGAAAAATATGTAACCTGATCATAAGTCTGTAGAGTAATTCTCTGCTTTTTATAATATTTTTTGGGTCTACCTCGGGTTCCTTCATTTCGCTGGAATTCTGTATTTTACGAGGATACACGCGATACCACGGTTTCCGGTAGAACGCGCTAAATCGTTGTCTATTTAAACGTTCATCAATCGATGCCTTCGAGTTTTAAGGTTAGAAATCGTTGTTTTCAATTGATTTCGACAAGCAGATTTACTATTTCAATTCTACACAATTTATTCAATTAGCCTATTAATTTGCTTAGATAAGGATCTTCACCGATAAGAAGAATTTATCGCAGACGTAAAATCAGTAGAAAATTGCATGCAGTAATTGTCAGAATGACCGATGTGCACAAGGGTTCGGAAGGCAGTCCGGATTTTTCGAAAGGGAGAAACGCGCCTAGAACGAAACGCAGGAAGCTACTATCCTCCGACTACTCTATTAAAAAGAGGCAACCATTCGGTCTATCGAGAAAACGGAACAAAGATATATTTGTGACTAATAAAACGAATTTTAAGGTAATTATTCTTTTCCGATTATAACCTTGTCTTTTGTCACTGTCAATAGTAACGCAAAATAAAACCCGATTATTAAATAGATTCGTTAATAAGTTCTTCTTATGTTTTTATATTCGGTTACTTTACAATTCAGTTGATCCAATAGCATATGTGTATACATATGTACTATTTATGTATACGCATATGTACATACATACACACACACATGTAATATAATACCTATAAATATATACACACACGCGAGCAGCGAGCTCGCGAGCGACGCACGCACACGCATACATCTAAGTACCTCTTTTTTTCTATTAATACAAACGATTCGTTTAGTTCATTTTAATTAGCGCTTTTATTGTTTTTATAATACAAGGCACAATTGAAAATATGCGAGAAACTTCTTAACAATGGTGCCCATGAAGTGATCGTTTATGGTCTTGGAGCTGCTGTACTTAGGGCTTGTAATTTGGCTCTTCAGTTGAAGGAAATACATTACGGCGGAATCGATTTGGATATCAAGACATCTACTACATCTGTCATTGGTGCGTAAGCATTCTAAATTGTAGGAAACATTAGATTTTGAAAATGTTTGCTATAACAGTGTTACGTTTGGTTACAGATGACTTTGAACCCCTTCGCGACAGCGCTGATTATGAAACAATTAGTAGGAATAATTCTGCCATATGTATTCGTATATTTAGAAAATTTTCAGTAGGTAATCTCAAATATCCCGAATAGCTGTATAATCTGTAAAAGCATCTCAATATTCCCAATGAGTTATAGCGATAAAATTCTGAAGAATGAATGATGGATCGCGATACGATACACAGGAAAGTACAGTAATTGTGTTGGATTCGTTTCACATTGAAGGGAATGAAAATGATGTTTTCTTTGGATGAACTAGTAGATTGGTTGGACCTAACAGTTTTTGAAATATGGATAAATTTAGTTTCACTGGCCATGTTTACAATGTTACTAGCTCTAAAGCTAGATGACAATTATTTCTTTGGTAATGCAGGTTGGTGGATAGTATTTTCACCTCTCTTTATCGCGGATGGCTTGAACACTTACTTTTGCGCAATTATTTTTATGAGAATGCATATGGAGGGAGTGTTCAGAGGTGCTAATTTCCGAGCACTACGGAGCCTTACAACACTACTGTTGTTGTTTGTTTTCAAATATCTTTTATGCAAAAAATTGACAGGCCAAAGCACTTTGGAATACTCGGAAATGATGAGTCCTATATTCGTCCTCTGGCAATTAATTGCAGTTAGAGCATGTCTACGTAATTGATTCTTACAAATTATGTAATATTTACATGAAAAGATTCAATATAAATAACTGTTCCATGAAATTTATAATATTCATTTCTTAAAACAGATTTTTATTTTTCTTCTTTGCGTTTATCATACGCTTTTCTCATTACATCCTTATTACGATAAATGTAATAAATTAGTGATTATGCATAATAACTGGTTATTAATCACATTTACCGTAACATATATGTAGACAATAATAAAACGTTTAAGATTAAATTTCTTAAGATTAAGAAAGAACTAACTTTCAAATGTAAATATCGCATTGTAATAAAGGATATTTTATATCAGAGCCAATGTTTTATCAATGTTACCTTAAACAAGTCATAACGTTATGTTATTCCACATTTAACAGTGCACAATTGGCGGAACGACGATATTTTTAACTCGAAGACACCCATAATTTAACTTGGAAGTTTCTTGAATGATAATGATCAATACCACCTGGGTAGTCATCTGGACTTCCGGATCAATACTATGAAACTTGAATAAATTAGACGTTTCAAATGCCATGCTATTTCAATAGACATAGCGGAAGAGTAAGCATATTGCATATATTTATACATGTACATCTTTGCTGTTATAAATTGGTGAGCTTTGTGTTATGACAAAGAGAAACCCTCGTGCCTATGTAAATGTATTGCAAAGATAGACAATAATTTCGGAAGGAAAAAGTAAAATTGTTAACATAAAAAATATTATACGATAAAACTGGAACAAAGTAAAAGGGGACATGTATTCATATATATATATATAACTGTGCATAATATGTAACAAGGTAATAATAAACAATATGAAACGAAATTAATTTGATATATTTAGTAGTGCTCTATTTAAATTCTAAAGATAAACAATCGACAAGCGTCGAGCTTAGTACAGTCTGAATTCTCTCCCTCCAATCCTGTTTGTGTAAAATCAATATTTCTAACAGGAGGGTGAGAGAAGAAAGGGACGGGACTGTGAGTGTCCGCGACCCGAAGGCGGTGGTAGAGGCGGCGGTGGAGGGTGGAGATGGTGGTGGAGGTGGCGTCGGAAACGGAGGAAGGAGGCAAGTCCGGCTACACGGATGCTACACTATAGACTATAGACTATAGGTAAAGCCTGTTGCTGCTACCACATTTCAAAACTCGTCTTCGCAATTACTTGATCGGCTGCAGTTGAAACAAATTGTATTGGAATAAGCATTAAATAGTGATGTGCTGTGGACATCAATCCAGAGATTATGGATAGGCTCACTAATTGGACTCATGGTCAGTTTTTCCTTACTTTGTAAATTTATTCTTTGCATGATTAGAACTCTGTGTGTGTGTGTGTGTGTTATATTTATTAAATGTTTTTATGTTGTGTAATAATTAAATTGTTGTGTAAGTTCTTAAGCGATAGAAAATAATTTATCATTGTATAATTCTTGTATTATTAATTACTATCATTTTGAATGCATTTTCCAACATGTTCATATCCGTGGAATAAATACTGACTTGAATAAATTCGTTGCTTAGCTCAAATACATATGTACATGCTATACATATATACATATACGTATATACATATGTACTGTATACTGTATACATACTGTACGTATGTATAGGCATAGATATAATGTAGGTATAAGTAGTTTGAAAGATAGAAATCATAAAAATGTAGCCTATGAAATGTATTGTAGTAATCATAAATATAGAAATCTTATGATTTCTGCTTTATCAATATAGGTATGAATGAAACAACGTCGACGCCGATAACTGGACAAAATTGTGTCTCCAATTTGTCGACGTCTTCAATTTTAGAACACAAGTTTCTACTCGTCTCTCCATCATTGGTTTCCATAAAACAAGAACTGAAATGGATTTTTTTTTTACACGCATATGGTTTTGCGTGCCTCTTTTTTGTACTGGCATTTTATACATTTTTATCCATGCTACATTTGAGGTACTAAAGAACGAATCTCTTGCAAAAAATATAATATAATATAGTACATATAGTACAATATTATATATATATATATATATATATATATATGTAAATGTGGTAATAGAAATTCTGTTTGTTTTTCAGGTCTCTAATATCAAGCAGACCTTATATGTCAACGATTAATATGTTTTTATGTATACTCGGGACTACGAGAGCAATTTGTCTCTTTACAGATCCGTATAATCTTAAGGATATCGTGACGAAAACCATCACATTGATAGGATGGGATGTCGGATTCCCTTACATAACGTATGCCTTTAGTCTTGTACAACTGGCTTTCCTGCAGCTAACTCAGGTAATATGAACACAACTGGTACACGAATGTTATCGAAAACAGACTCAACGTACAACTTGATAAAGTTTCAGCTTAAGTTTGGACCACAAAATATACAAAAGGAATCATGCGTGAGTTTCACTATGGCAGGACACTTGTTTTTGCTTATCGCCAGCCATATTGCTTTCGCTTCGCCAAATGTTTGCGTCGTAAATTACATGGTTCAGTCTGTGTTCCTTGTCTGGAGTATTCTTTTGTATCTATCGTTCCTACGTGCAGGATATAAGATAATATGCTTGTTAAAAACTGTACCGAGTAGTATGTTGATGAGAGAAAATTCCAATAGCCATCAGAAAGGTAAGTTCTCACGAGTCGTTGACATATCAAAAGATGGTAAAGATTTAGAAATTACGACATGCTGAATATTCTCCAAGGTATCATGCAGCTGGCGATGTTAGCACCATACGGCAACTTGGCATCATCCGTTGCTGCTGCTCTAGTACCTACTTTGCTCAATGCTAAACCTAAGACCATGGAAGAAACAGAGCCTTCCACTTTTCTGATCGAATCTGAGAAAAATTGTAAAGGTAATTGTAAAAGCGTTATTCGTGTAACTCCAAACTCTGAACTTGACACCAAAATGAATCGAGACACATAAATGTTCGCGTATTTTCCATGTTGCAGATCGACTTGCAAACCTACCTAGAAACGAAGAGAGACTACAAAAAGAATCTGAAAAATTTTGCATTAGTCCATCGCGACAAGCTGAAAAATCTGTATCGTCGACGGTACCAGAAGTGTATGTTCGACCTCCAACACCTACGCCGTCGGCAGCTAATTTGCCTATAATAACAGTATCGAGTCCAAGCCGTAGAAGCTCTGTAGGCAGCAGACGGAGCAGCGATGCTTCCAGATCCTCACGCAGAAATTCAGAGTGCAGCGTTCGATTTATGAACGACGAGGACGGTTCTACTACGTCAGAATGTCGACGAAACTCGGATTTTAGCTCAAGGCATTCGCCCGATATCGATCGAAGGCGATCCCCGGACAGAATGTCTAGGAGACATTCGGAAAATGTAACTCCTGTAGGAAGTGTGAAAGATTTAAGGCGGTGTTCTGATTTTACACACGAAAAAACCAGAGGTTCCCAATTTGCGGCCAAACTAAAACGTAACAGCGATTTCGGAAATAGAACACCCAGAAGAATGTTACCTCCGAATGAACATTACAAATTATCCAGAGTCGTGGATCTAAGTCCTGCAGGTACTTAACGCGTCGATTATGATTATATCATCGAAATAGTAAGTAATGTATACTGTGTACTGAATAACTGCCCTCGACGTATACGCTTCAGGCTCAAGACGCAACTCGGATATCAGCGGAATCGTTTCAAAAGGCGAGTTACGTAGAAATTCAGATATTTCCTTTCGACGTAATTCCGAGATGATACAAATCAAACCATTAAACTTGGACCGCCGAAGCAGCGACATAAGTATTAGAACTCTAAGTAGAAGCCCTACACACGGTCGTAATATAGTTCCTGAAAAGATTGAGATACAAGAGAAATCCGAATCGGACTCGGACCAGCCTCCTGATTGTAATGAGAAAGCAGCCTTGATGACAGAAAAGACCAAAGACAAAGAAGCCGATGGAAAAGGGCGCAAGAAGAGTTTATCTTGGAAAAACGAAAAGGAAAAAGAGGATACCGAAAACATAACTGTCGAGACTTTACTTCCTGAAAAAACTGCAACCGATACTAAAATTGCGGTATTTTTATCTTCGAGTTTCCGTAGCGATATGTATCGAGTTGTATGTACTGTTGAGAGCTGACAAGAAGATCCCCGGGAGGGAACAGAGGCAAGAGGGGTCTATTGTTCTGCATAGCAGTAGTAGTGTGTGTGTGACCGCTTCGGTCAATAGAAGGCGCGTACCTTCCAAGCTAACCAATCGGGCGCGCATTCTTGCCTACGTCACCGCATTCCTGCCACGGACCTTCTTGTTAGCTCTCAGCAGTATAGGCCAGCGCTCGGAATTATTGACTCGCGACAGCCGATTTTCGAAGGCGACGCCCCCTCGACCTCGACCCAGCGCGCGTCTCGCTTCCCGTCTCCCGTGGCTGTCCTAAACAGTGTGCCCAGGCGGGATACGTTTTTTCGCGCATGCGCGGCGTTTCCAGCCTCAGTAAAGTACGCTTCTCGAAGAAATGTGGCACCTTGAGCGCCATGCAGAATTTTAAGAAATTGATATGATCTCCATGGAGCCTACTACATGTTTGGTTCTTTGACTTTTGCACTCCTAAGTCGTCCATTTGGACCACTGTGCGTCCCGTAAATTATACCGGTACATTCCCGCCGATATAGCTGCCTCAAGGCTCTGCTACATCATCGTCTCATCATACATAGATACGTTACTGTTTTGGGCGCGTATGCACGTCCAAATAATTTACGGGACGCACAGTGGTCCAAATAGACGACTTAGGAGTGCAAAAGTCAAAGAACCAAACATGTAGTAGGCTCCATGGAGATCATATCAATTTCTTAAAATTCTGCATGGCACTCAAGGTGCAACATTTCCTCGAGAAGCGTACTTTACTGAGGCCACGGTGTATTATATAGGTGTTCGGACTTCTCTTGGAAAGGTGTGATAAATAGAGGTTAGTTCGTCGCTAGATGGCATATCGAAGTTGGTTTCAACTTCATTTCCCGCTCCAGGCTCTCCACTTTATCCCCTTCCACTATCCTATTCCACCGTTCAGTCCCTATCGCGCACGCGCAACGTGTCTCATATTCGCCTCACTCTATTCTAGTCGCGCAACGTGTCACATATTACTCTGGTCATCAGAGAGGGGGTACTTGTATTCCCCTCGATTCCTTTTCGATTACCCCTGTCTGGACACACTGGTCGGGAGCAGGGATGCCATATTCCCCAGGAACCAGTCCCTTTACCGCTGCGCCCCTCGCCCAGTGCGCCGCTGAGCAGTGATGCCAGATGCGGGGAGTCACGGTGAAATGATGTACCCCCTCTCTGATGACGGGGAATGAGTGGAGCAAATGGGAGACACGTTGCACGTGCGCGATGGGGACCGTGGAGTGTGCGCCTGCGCACGGTGCTGGAATGGAATAGTGGAAGGGGTAAGGAGGAGAGTACGGGAGCTCCGTTTGGAGCTCCATATGGCATCACTGCCGCTGAGTCCGCCTGGCTTGCGCCTCTTCCGCCTGTGGAAGCAGGTAGGGAACCTAACGGGCGGTCTTTTGTTCCACGCGACGCCACGGACGGATTGGCTTGGGTGAAGTCAGCTTGCGAATACAGTTTACAGCAGTTTACAGACGTTTGGTGTGCAACTGTGCAGTGTAGCAAGGATCGAAGTTTTAGAGTGCCGTTTGCAGTATTTTATACTACACATTTTGTTTTAAAAGTATTGAGAAAGCTTACATAAGCGTACGATCTTTATGGAACACCCGTTAGCTTGCTCCACGTGGTACGCATGGCGACGCTGACTCAGCGTTAGTGGAAAGAGTGGGGGAAGCCAGGCGGGCTCAGCGGCGCAGCTGGGCGAGGTGCGCAGCGGTAAGGGGACTGGTTCCCGGGGAATATGGCAACCCTGGTCGGGAGCAGTGTTCCGATTGAGGGTGCACTTTCTCGCGTATGCGCGACCAAAACAGTAGCGTATCTACAATGACGCAGCAGAGCGGCCAGGGCCCTGACGCCTTGAGGCAGTTATATTGGCAGGAATGTACCGAAACAATCTATTCCGGACAAAAAGACTTTAGGACGTGTCCTACGAGATACAAAATATACAGAAATACACATGTTATACATTCATTTTTCAGAATCAAATCATACCAATTTTTTAAAAGTCTGCGGGGTGCTCAAGCTACCCGATTTCATCGAAAAGGTTACGTTACTGAGGCTGAAATTGCCGCGCATGCGCGAGAAAGTCGGAACACTGGTCGGGAGTCAAAATTCCGAGCTCTAATTGTAATTGGTATTGGTATAGATCAGGCATGGGCAAAAATAGCACGCGAGCTAGGGAATTCAAGGAATACCCGTGGAATACTCCCACTTCTCCCGGCCGCGCGTCTCGCTCCCCGTGGCGGCCCTAGTGCTCGATGCAACTACGGCTGTCAAGGGGATTGAGACATGCGGCCGGGAAAAGTGGGGGTATTCCTTGAATTCCCTAGCTCGCGTGCTATTTTTGCCCATGCCTGGTATAGATAGACAAAAGCCTACTATTTACATAAATACAGTCCATCTGACCGTGTCGATGAGACAGAACATAATCGTGTGCGTGCCGCGAAACTACCGCCCCCTGCCCATTCAAATCACACATTTCAAGTTGCAAAATATGAAGGAAAACTTTATATCCATCGTTACACACATAAGGATACTAATCCTACATTATAAAATACTAATGTAAAGTGTAGGTATACTTATGAAAGTTTTTTAGAATCCTCCGTCGGATCCACAGGACACTAACATGTAATAAATCGTGACAGCGAACGAGATGAAGTTACTCCGACCACGATCAAATAGTACTACGATTGTCAACAATGTCAACTCGGTTTTTCTGGCCACGGTTGAATTGAAAGGACTTTTGGTTGAGAGGAGTATGCCCGCTCGTTGCTTCGGCGGGTCTGTCGCACGTGTTGTCCATCTGTCGGGGTTAAAGTTACCGGAGCGCATTAGTTGTAAAATAATAGGCCAGTAGGATATAAAAAGTCCTTTTCCGGTGTATAGAAGATTTTCTTTCAATTTATTTTCAAATGTATGATTTGAATGGGCAGGGAAACAAAATGACCCGGTACGGGCCTAGCGACGAATGTCCCTTTAAATTTCGTTTGTGTCACGGCACGCACACGATTATGTTTTGTCTCATCGACACAATCAAATTTTGCAAAAACTTCAATAGGTTATACAAACTTTTTCTCTTCTCGATGAGTAGAAGGTGTTGATGTAAAAACAAACTTTTTTTTCAGAGTAACGACCTTACGCTTCATTCAATATTGAATCACATTGCGTACGTAAACAGATCCAAGTCTGATATGACACCACTGCATATGCTGGAAGCGAATACCGCTGCACCTAGGAGACGACAAATTCGAAAAGTATTGAATGTTATATATGCAACTGCGATTTTAGGAATTATTTTGTGCATTGCAGATATTGCACGCATTTTTGGTCCATATGGTAATGTCATATTTCTATATGTAATACATTTCTTGGTCGAGATACTGCATATGAACATTCTTGATTTACATTGTTTTAGGACTTTTAGCTGAAAGAGTGGAGTATGGTATGCAACCTACCATAACTCAGTATCCAAGACCTTGGCCATGGATTGCGTATCAAACTTTATGCAGAGGTATAGAATTAACAATGGGTTGGGCAATGGCAAGTATCGCTAAATAATCATCGGTAAGTCAGAGACATCGGTATCCAAGCGTGCAGTTACCCTAATTATAACATATGTATATATGAATCGAGGTGTAATAATCCTTCAATTTAAAGCAATACATTAAGCAGTAAGCAGTGGAACAATGGAATGATATGTCGAACCATGAAGATTTCTAAGACTATATATTTTATTTGCGTTCCTACTTCGAAACATACAACAATACTTATGCATATATGCAATATATGCATGTATGTATCATATATGTATATGTATATCATAATCGTGATATTCTCTAACGTTTATTGACATTTTTGTACGTCTTACAGTTCAATGACTGAATGCCACTTATTGTTAGAATCTTTCAATGAAAACGATAGATACATGGAGGAAGGCATAGTATGATGTAATAATTCATAATTCCTCTAATCGATGGAAAATTCAAAACTTTTTGTCTCTGAAGAGCGGGCATGTCAATGAAGGGAGGCTGGCGGGCTGTTTGTCTGGTCTGTACTACTTTGTACTGTATACTGTGGGCTACAACTACAATCACGGTGTATTATAGAGGTGTTACGACTAAGCACCTCTGTGTAAGGTTGACGTTTTGTGATAGCTAGAGGTTAGTTCGTCACTACATAGATGGCATATCGGGCTGACTCAAGCTTTCATGTACGTGTGTGAATGAGATTGGTGTAGCAGCGTGTCCATGCAGTGATGCCAGAATGAGGTTGAAACCAACCTCATTTCCCCCTCCAGGCTCTCCACCTTTATCCCCTTCCACTATCCTATTCCACCGTTCTGTCTCTATCGCGCACGCGCAACGTGTCTCCCATTCGTCTCACTCTGCGTCACTCTATTCTCGTCGCGCACGTGTCACATATTGCTCTGGTCATCAGAGAGGGGGTACTTGTGTTCCCCTCGATTCCTTTTCGATTACCCCTGTCTGGACACACTGCCCATGGCCCATGCTAACAATAAGGTATATACCATACATGCCTTAGCTACATGGACACGCTGCTACACACAATCTCATTCTCACACGTACATGAAAGCTTGATTCTGCCCAATATTCCATCTAGCGACAGTGATACCAGAACCGTGGTACTGTGGTACTAAACCATACCCCCATCATAGCCTACTATTGCCCCTACGTTCCGTTCCAACGCGCCCGCGCGCTACACTCATCAGCGTACCCCGTATGATACAATGATACAGTAGAGGTACGCTGATGAGTGTAGCACGCGGACGCGTTGGAAAGGAACGTAGGGGCAATAGTAGGCTATGATGGGGGTATGGTTTATGTAGTACCACAGTACCAGAGTTGGGCGTTATTCGAATGAAATTTCATTCGAATTCCCAGGGAATAAAAATTACGAATAAAATTTTATTCGAAGAGAAGTTCGAATAAATCTTTATTCGAATGAACTTTTATTCGAATAACCCAGCGAATAAACATTTATTCGAATAAGCCTGCGTATAAAAATTTATTCGAATAAGCCAGCGTGCGAATAAAGGTATCGAATGACATCGCGCCGACGACCAGGGCCCTGAGTGTCGAGTGTCGACGTCGGGTTCCTACTTCAAAAGCGGCCCGCCGCCGGCTGCGCTTATTCTCGGCCTTTATTCGTATTCGTTGCCGTCATTTAGAATAACGAATGACGAATAAAAGTTCCGAGATTTATTCGTGACTAACGAATAACGAATAAAGCGTTATTCGTAAGCTACGAATAATTTCTCAGCGAATAAAATCGTTATTCGTTATTCTCGAATAAATCCTGGGATTTATTATTTAGTTATTGGAAATAAAATTTGCCCAACTCTGCACAGTACCACGGTACTGGCATCACTGTCTAGCGACGAACTAACCTCTACCTATCACACTTTTCTGAGGGAAGTCTGAACACTTCTATAATACACCGTGGCTACAATTAAAACTCGATACGATTGCTAATTTCTCTGTGCAAGAAACAAGCACAGGGGGTTGTTCAGCTGTAAGCTGAAGAAAAGTTGGAATATACATATATGTATATGTACATGTATGTATGTATATGTACAAACTGCAGGTCTTTGCGACTGTCAGGGATAGCCCGCTGCACTACTTGCCAAACGTATCTGCTCAAGAGTTGCAATATTTTATTTTATTAATTACTATCTCGGTCCAACATCGTAACAGAGTTACATTATCCTAATTATATTGATGGTGAACAGAAAATGTTATTCAACTGAATATAGCAATAGATGAACATGTCAATTCCATAAAAAAAGAACATGTTCTAGCTCTAATAGCTTATACACATATATATATAAAAAAGATATATATACAATACATATATATCATGTTTTTAAAGAAGCTTTACACAAAAGATATTCTTCTAAAGAATATATTTTGATTGACAAATATTTCTATTCTTCGAATTAGATTAGTTTGAAAAAGTATGATTTTAATAATATTTTAGGTTTCTCACTTCGTTGGTAAATTTCTACAAAACAGTGTATCGAAACCTAAAACAAAAAATCTTCTCATATAGAAATAGAAATAGTATTAGCGAATCTTGCAAAAATAAGGGAAAAGAGAAACTATACTTTGTTTCTTACTGAAAAAAACCTGAAACGTATATGCATATACAAATACATATGTAGGTAGTACTAGGTAGGTAAATCACTCGTAAGTAAGGAATTTTTACTCTACATCTATACTGCACCAACTGATAATTAGTAGTAATAATACCAGTTCAACATTGAAGTGCCCTACTATTAAATGTTTAACAAAAATTCTTTATAGTCGAGATCAGGCATGGGCAGAAATAGCACGCGTGCTAGGGAATCTCAAGGAATACCCGTGGAATACCCCCACTTCTCCCGGCCGCGCGTCTCGCTCCCCGTGGCGGCCCTAGTGCTCGGAGCAACTATGGCTGCCAAGGGGATTGAGACGCGCAGCCGGCAGAAGTGGGGGTATTCCTTGAGAATCACTAGCACGCGTGCTATTTCTGCCCATGCCTGGTCGAGATATATGTATATACATATACGTATGCATATGTATATACATATATGTATATACAGGGTGAACGTTACTACAAAGCGTTACAGACGAATATCTTCAAAAATATATTGATTATACGCAAAAATGTTTCATATGAAAGTTGTTCAGTACCGAGGGGGACATCATGTGGTGGGACTTTTATTATTCATGGTGGACACACCGAGGTGAGGTGAAGGTCAACTTTCTTTTTTTAAATGGAATAGAGTATCAAATTCTGAGTATAAAAGTTCTAAACCTAATAATAGTTAATGAGATATTATCGACAGAAGGAAGAAAATTGTTTCGATAATATCTCGATTTAGGACATATGGAGGTCAATATATTTTTACTCAGAATTCGATAGTCAATCGATTCATGATACAGAAAGTAGGTCTTTCCATTTTAAAAAGTCAAGGTGACCTTTTCCTCACCTTGGAGTGTCCATCGGGAAAATAAAAATCCCACCACATGATGTCCGCCTCGTTACTGAACAACTTTTATCTGAAACATTTTTGCGTATAATCAATATTTTTAGAAATATTTGCGTCTGTAACGCTTTGTAATGTTCACCCTGTGTGTGTGTATATATATATATATATCCTATTTACAAATGCAAGTTTTAACAGTGTTGTGATTCTATATGTGATACGCAATTTATTTGTAGAGTAGAACAGGGCTCGGAATTATTGACTCGCGACGGCCGATTTTCAAAGGCTACGACCCCTCGACCGTTGAGGGGCGAATCGGCCGTCGCGAGTCAATAATTCCGAGCCCTGGAGTAGAAAATGATCCTTTCGTGTTTATACAAGTGTGAAATAAGAATACGTTATTTTATGAAATAAGAGACTGGTGACAAATATTTATTCTCGCAGGGATATGATAGTTTTGGCAGGTTTTAGTTAGATTTGTTTTCGAGCAAGTTCTGTCGGTGAACCTGTTTAATATAATTATTAATATTTCTGTTGGAGGGTGTTTCCAATGGAAACTTTCCATTGTGTAGCGCAGACAGTGATGCCAGATGCGGGGAGTCACGAGTTCGGAGCTCATTCTGGCATCACTGAGCGCAGATGGCACTCAACGTCATTTTAAATTTTTAGATAGCGAATAAGAAAAACACATAGCGGCGCGAGAAGTAGGGTCGTAGGATAGTAAAGAACAAAGAACGATACAGATGCTATTTAGATAGTCTGCGAGAAGAGTTGCGCCAACATGCGTACAGTCGCAATATTTTCCCAAAGTTATATCATAAATATTATATAGAATAAGTGATAATATAATAAATATTTAGATTAAGGAAACTAATGCATTTAGTTACAACCCGATTAAAACTCAACACATTGATTTATATAAAATTCTAATATTGTTAATAATGTCGCTTCATTTTACACAACTTTTACTATGAAATCTAAAAATAAAGAAGCATAGAAGAAAGTTACATCTGTACTTATACGAGCATGAAGGTTCTCGTTGATTATTTATTTGACACTACAATAATTCTTAATATGTCGTCGATGTTCAATGTGCCAAATAAATACATGTGTTACCTACATTAAATGTTTATGAAAATCGACTCACGCGATGTAGTCTTATATTCATATATAAATGGATATTTATAAACAAACTCATTGTACATAGAATAATAACAAATGGATCATCATTTGAATTAAACTGATATATGCTGTTCAAAATGGTGCATAATAAATCACTATTTTTATTGATGAAAATTACACGTATTATTACGATACCTGTGCTATACTTGCAAAGTTCAGTGCAAAATATCACATAAAAATTGGAAACAATTTACTAAAAGCTGAGGTAATACAATATATTACATATAATTGCAATATGACTGTATACCTTTCAATTAAGTAGATAGAATCGTTTAGATTTTGCTTCCGTTGACGTAACATTTATTTCAGAAGTATATATTTTTGGTACTGGTAATTAATATACATATATGTATTAGCTAATGTTCGTAGAACCGTAGTATTATATCGCGTAGATATAAGTATATTAATTGTTTCTTCGTTTCATGACATTTCCATTTCACAAATATACCACAAATGAAGCTAATGTCAAAAGAAATAATATGTAAACAATAAAAGATCATGAATCAATAAATACCTCTCCAGTCGTGAATGCGATTGCCATAATACTTTTTATTTTCATGTAGATGCGATAAAGGACGATCTAGTATCTAGTATTAAATGCAAGTAAAAAAAATTATACACGATTAATAATCTTATTCTTGTTATTATCTAATTTTACAATTTCAATACATTGGTATTTCAAATATAATTTTAACAACTTACATGTATGTTATAATATTAAACGAGTGTTGATGCTTTACAAATAAGAATATACTGAGAACCGTTTACGGTCTGTTTCTCGAAAGAAGATAGCTCAGGTATTTAGTGATAACTGCTGACCGCATCGTTCCTATTTACGTTACCAATCTGAAGTGATAGAAAGGAGATGAACAGCTATTATGTATAACTTTAGGTACCCTCTTTCGGAAAGCAGATAATAATTAATTATACCTAGTAACACCAATTTTCCCATATTATGTTATTAACTATTATCATTCGTGTTACGCGCGCGCGCGTGTGTGTGTGTATGCGCGCGCATGAATGAATGAGAGAGTGTATGTGCGTGCGTGTGTGTATATACAATAATAATCTTAACCTTTGTAATCAAAGTAGTCTATTTCTGGTTCTGGTTCTAGTTCTGGTTCCGGCATTTTTGTATTAGACTGTATTTCTACTTTTTGGTTCTTTTTCGTAGGCAGTGACAATATCGTCCTAACAGAGGAATAGGATGTTGATAAAATAGGATGTTGATAAAATATTAACGAATTTACGTCTCTGAAATACTTACTTTACAGATCCGTTAGCTTTTGAAGTATTCAACATTGGACCAGGAACTTTTCTCTGACCATTTTTTCGTTGCACAATTTCTAATAAACTATAGCTTGGCAACCAACACTGCAATGAAATTACTTAAATGATCAATGTAATAATACCATTATAATATAGTTAAAAAGAGAAAGTGGCGAAATTACCTTATCTTTTACAGCAGTGGCAACAACATTTCTTTTAGGCTCCTGATCGTATGCTTGACTTTCACATCCAAAATGCTCGCAGGACTCGTGAATGAAGTGACGTCTATCTTTATTCATGCTATCGAACGAATAACTGCGCGATTTTTGCTTCGAGGTCTTTGCCAATTGAACTAATTCTGTCAATTTTTCGTGGACCATTTGACAAAAGAGTGGATCTTTTTTAGCCCACTGCTTCATGAAATCACTATATCTGGGCATTAATTTTCCACTCAGATCCGGGTTTACAATTTGCAAACCTAGTGCTAATCTTCGATTTCGTTCTATCAGCTTGCATTCGTCGTTACATTCAAGCGTTTTCAACTGATTCTGTTTTTTTGCTCCTTGACCGAACACCTCTTCCAAATCAACGGAATGACCTAGTTGCATATCAGCCATTTTACTAGCTAATATGCTGCTCGCTATTCTTTGATACTCTTTCGAATTCTCGGCACAAGCACGAGATGTAGTTCTATGTCCGCACTGGCATGTTACCTGCGCAGGACACAATGTTCGGTTGAAAGTGTTTGAAAGAGTAATTATATCTATTGTGTATAGTGTATATGCGCATAAATACATGTGTATAGCGGATTACCTTGACCATTTCTTTGCACGGCGTATCTAGGCATTTACCGTCGTGACATGGAGCGGCGCAAATATGTCCACACATTTCTCTTGGAATAGTACATGGTTGGGAACATTGTTGTCCAGGTTTTTCGCACTGACCAGGATGACAAATTGCGAGACATTTGTGTCGACCGCAAGAAATAGGCTTGTTACACGGTAAACCGCACGAAATTCCATTAAAGTGACACGGTACAGCTTTACGAAGCTCGTGTTTACCGTGACACCACCTCTGCGTAAGGACGGTGCAGGGAGGACACGTAGGCTCGTTATGACAATTGTGAAACACTTCGTGCCCACAGGAATGCTGACGAGAACAAGACCTATCGCAAACGGGTCTTCTAGTACCACAGGGCACTGGAGGATATATCACGGCAGCTCCACATTCGCAATATAATTCTTCGAAGCTGCTACGCCAACAAGGTTGACATCTTCCTATATTAACATTATATTTATAATGCATACACTCCGCGACAAATGGGACAGGATAGGACACCCTGGATTTCTAGTGTTTCTCGATACCAACGATGCGTCCTACGATTTACATACATCTGTTTACATGAAAAACCCAGGGTGTCCTATCGTCGCTTTATCTTGGAGTGTATTTATTGCATACGATCAAATATGTATATGTATACGTATAATATTTCGTTTTGCTCGTACGATGCGTTACAATACCTTTATGACAAGTTTGTTCGCATTTGTGTCTGCCGCAGCTCAAAGTTTTAGAACACATCAAAGGACAAACGTGTTCTACTTCTATGCAACACAGCTGGTTACATTTATGTTTGCCACAGGATCGTTTTTTTGTGCATCTTTTTTCACATCGAGCATCGTCAGCTTTTGATATTAAATCCATACAAGCTATTTCTCTATCCATGTTCCCGCAACGACATTTAACGTCTGTAGTTAAATCGCAAATAGGACAATCCCCTTCGTGACACGTTGCTTTGCATATGTGAGGATTATCTGTGACAAAACGTGATTATGATTACGTTTTTATGATTATTCTTTTAAAATATACGTATAACACATATGTATTGTTCTGATTTTGAAAGTACTTACTCGGTTGACCACATTTTAGACTTTTCGAACATACTTTGTCACAAACCGGAATTGGGTCTAAACAAGTTAGTCGTTTCTCCGTTAACGGTGTTTGGCCGCAGCAACAAGTCGTCACTTTTTCTGGGGTCAAACTACACGGATCGCAAACACCTGGATGGCATAGCTTCGTGCACGTATGATTACCACAATCTAATAATTTACCGCAGACGCTTTTGCAAGAGTACGTAAGCGAAATATTACTTTGACAAGTTATTTTTCTCTTGTCTTTACCGCAATAACATTCTGAAACGAAAATTATGTCAATCCTATATATTTCATGGTAATATGTATACTAGAGTCTCAAAATTACGAAATTGTTGCTATTATACTTGAATTTTGTACCTTGTTCAACTGTTTTCTCGCAACTTGGACATTCTCCGTGATGACACTTTTTCTCGCATTTATGCATGGCACAATTTAAGTCCTTATCGCACGTATCGTCGCACAACAATAGCTTGTGCGCGCTACATTGTACCGTTTGCGATGTTTTACCGCAGCCACAATACCTCGTAACCATTGCTACGCATTGCGGACAAGATCCAGGATGACAGAGAAGAGTACACTTGTGAGGACAAGTATTTTTCGATAATGTTCTACCACAAACTTCTCCGCAAGAATGCGCAACATCTCTACGATTCCATTCTGGAGCTCTCGTCTTACCGCAGAAGCAGAAATACTCGTCGGGAATCGTTATACTTACATTCTGACATGCTGGACATCTCCAACCGTTATCTGAAGAGGAATCGAATCACTTGTAGCTCTAACCGATTGAACGCGATATTAACGGGTAGCATAATACAGGTATGCGCTGTGCGCGTCCGCTTACCTGCTTGCGAAGATTTTGCCCATTTTTTCACACATTTCAGATGTAAAACATGATAGCAATTAGAACACGACCAAATATAATCGTTCTGTCTAATCCACTCGCAACACACTAAACATTCCAATTGTCCTCTATTTAATTGATCGGCAAGTCTTTCCCTTTGACTCGCGTCGTCGTCTAAATTGGAAAACGATGAAATATATAATTCAGAAAAACAATGCATCGTAGTCGTCATAGAGTTTCGTTCGAGTTCCAACGTATACATACCGAGGGGAGATCTTCGATTTTGTATTCGTTTTTGAACAGTGCCCTTTTCACCGATTTCTCCCTTATTCCTCCAATTTTCATTTTCCTTTTCTTTATTATCGAATATGATATTCTTGCTTCTATCCCTCTCTTTGTACCCTTCAGTTTTGTCTCCTTTTCTGTATTCTTTGAATCCATTGCGTCCTTGATAATTGTATCCTCTTTCTTTGGTTTCTTTTACCATGGCTTTATTAGTTTCTTCGCTAATATCTTGCATAGTTTCATTAGAATCTTTTCGATTGCATGTTTGTTCGTTTCTATCCGTTTGTTTATCTTCCATGGTACAACCTTGCCATGTTCCATTCTGCCCTTGGTAATTATGTTTTCTTTCTTTGTAATTGTATTCTTCTCTATTATGTCTAGCATTATATGGATATTTCCTTGCGTTTTTATGGTATGTATTCGATTGTTTCGACCCTGAACTAGAATATGTAAATTCTTTGTCTTGATTATTAGACTGCTTTACGCAGTTAGACTCTATGCTGTTATTGTCTTTGGTAATAGTGCTTCTTCTATCCTTGTTTTCGATCGACAACTTTTTATTCCTATGTAGATTTGTATCCGTACTAGAATATGGTTCTTCCTTGTTTAAGCTCGATACATCTTGTATATCCGTTTGCAATCTATCCGAATAATGTTTATTAGTATAATATTTATTACCTTGAAACTTATAAGAACTTCTGCCTCTCTGATGATACGAGTTGGTATATCTGTTTTTTTTATAAAATTGATCTTGTTGTCCTTCTTTGACCTTATAATTTCTTTTGTTGTCGTATTGTTTTTGTTCGTACTTGTTTACATTGTCAATGGAATATCTATCAACAGTTGTTTCTTCTTCTGTAAGTTTTGTATCTCTGGCGTAACAGCCGACACGGTCGATGGAACAAGGAAGTTCCATATTTTGCGATTCCTGTCTTTTATTAGCAGACTTGGAATTCAGATTCGGTACAAATTCTCGAGCTGTAGCATGTAAGTTTGACTCTTTTTTCACAATGGTTGCAACGTGTTTCGTTCCTTTTGCATAACTATGCTTAATCTTAGTCTCGTTTGCATCGTAATCGTTGCTCCAATAATCGACAGCAGGTACAAATGAATTTTCTGGTTTCACATTTTTTGGCAAGTGTTGCATATTAGTCAATGTTTGCGAATTATCCGAGGCGTTTCTTAAATGTTCCTGATAACTACGACCACTTGTCACAATGTTGGGCATTACATTCGTATTCGAATGATATAAAGTACTTGGACAATTTTGATGGAACACAGAATCATTTTGCATATAAAATTCTCGATTTTTTCGTGTATAATCGTTACTTACATCGTTAGGAAAAAATGTCCAGCTTCCGGTTGTAGAAGCAGCAACATTTTGATCAGAGTACAAATAAAAATGTTGATCGTCCGGCTCAGAATACGAACCATCCCATGTAGCCATAACTTTTTCGATTTCACACGTGTCTCTCTGAGAATAACTCACCGTATGCGAAGAGATTAAGAGATAACGGATCAAATACAGTTTTGCTTGATACTTTCGTACTGTTTGTTATACCGATCAGCATGGAGCAATTAAACCAAAAATATGGTTAACTTTCTTCTTGTCGAATGACTAGACGTTTTCCGGAATTGTACTTGTTAAATTAAGAGGTGCAGAACACTTGTCGATTTCACAGAAGGTATAGTAAGACGATTAGCAAGAATGATAATGGTAATGGTATTGCACAATAAGCGAGAAATACGGAGACTTTTCAATCGACGTGTATAGTGTACAATTGAAAAAGCGTCTGCGTTAACACTGGTTAACAACAACGATGTCATCGAGATATATCGACTTTGATTGATCTTGTCGATTCTCGAATTTCAACTTCAACAGGTTGTAAAATTAGAATCGTTGTTGTAATTTGGTCAATGGTTTAAGATTATACTACGAGCTTTCATTTCATTTTATTTTGTTTTGCGATACTATTACCAAAAGTGCAATTAGTAGAATTGTAAAATAGTAAAATTAAGAAAACTGTTTGAGTTTCTGTTGTCATTTTTGAAAGAGGTTTCATAAAGATAAGATATATATTTTAAATTGTGAGATTGTGAAATTGTGATTGATAAATTGTGAAATTATAAGCAATCCTGATCATCACACCATTGGCTGATCATCTCCGGGCGGTATACAGGTACGCGGGAAATTTAAAGATCTAATAATTATACAAGTCTATCTCTTTTAATGTAGAATGCAATATTTATTAACATTGGTTTTCGAAGTATTTATGTCGTTAATGTAAACTCTATTTATTGTATTCATTCATGTCCGAACACATTTTTCTCTTTTCGTATTGCGATCGAACTGACACTTTTGATACGGTCCACATCTTACGCCGCCACAATAAACTTGGTCTGAAAAATATAGTTTTAATTGTTCCTATATATCATATACTCGTGAAATAACCAATTTTTTTACCATTTTGTGACCCTTTGTACCCGCCTCCAGTACCGACAGGGCTCGCTTCTATGCACGATTTGCTTCCACATTTGTTTGGACAGCATTTTTCATTCATCGAACACTGGTAATCCGATTCGCATTTTGGAGTGCATTTTGATACGCTGTATTGTAGCGGGCAATGTCCACTTTTATCTATAAAAAATATTTTGATTAATTTAGAAATGAATAGAAAAGCTGTGCAGTATTTGCAATATTGATTCTTGCCGTTTTTCAAATAGTTATACTATAGCACCGACGAGATACCACGACGCTGTTATGTTAGCAAAATGTTACCGACAATCCAACTTACTCTGCCGGTACTTACTCTGTCGGTAACGTTTGGCTAACAGTTTAGGTGTTTTGAGATTTTTGTCGGGAATTTCGTTTATTTCCTTCTAATATTTCCTTAATATATATATATATATATATGTATACTTAAATAATCGATATTATCCATAAAATTGATAATACCTCTCTGATAAATAATACTTTATTAGTCGAAGAAGAGACTATATTTCTATCTTTCAGCGATCGTCACGCGTTTCGAGAGAAATAATTACGCATTCGCGTGATTAATTGACTTACAAGATAGTTGGGCGTCCGTCGCGGCGACGAACAGGCACACCGTCACCAGCAGAATCGTTCCTTTCCCTGTGACTGTGACGGAAAATTATTCATTAGACACACGCAGATTATTATTAATTATTACAAACATTTCTTTGAATTGCAAGACTGAATTGCAACCAACTCAATATACCGGGTGAACGGGTGTATTTTTTATTACGCCGAATACACAGCATTGTATATTTAATGCTCCCATATAATAATATAAAGTAATTGATACTTCGGGAATGATCAAGTGACAAAGCGTTCAATATTATTTTGTTGCAATTCAAATATATTCGTCCTACTCTTAATATTATATGTATTTGTGAATAGACAGATTAATTGAAGCGAAAGCTTCTCCGCAATATATATATATATATATATATATATATATATATATATATATATACATATGTATAAAAACGCATACTAATCATTTCCAATTCGTCGAGAGTCCTTCCTATTCTTCCGAGCCACTACAGCCACTATATATGCACCTTGCGTCCTGACGGAACGAATTGTTCGGTTGACAGATGTGTCACGTCTAATCGGTGCACGATAAGAATGCAGCCTCTTAAATCCGCTAGTCCCTCTCTTCTGCTTGTTTCCACCTCCATTTCGCGGCCACAAGGAAGAGGTCTAGGTAAAGTATTGTACATACGTACAAGGAAATTTAGCGACACGGTTGTTCTAATCATTTCCCGGATCCCGTTTTGCTTCATGCACGCCTTAATAACCGTTATCGATGCGTTTTTAGTTTACGACGCCGATGCGCATTCGGAGAATAATGCACTTGGGTATTACAGTTGTTCTTGTCCATTGAAACCGCATGATTCATACTGCGAATCGGTTCAACATCGTATGTAGTCAAATAATTCTTGCGAATTTGTCATCTACTATGATCATAGATCAGCGGCACGAATTTATCAGATCACCGCTCTGCATCTGCAGTCTGCAGTCTAGCAGATGCCAATTGTCTTGATGAAAAAATCGTTTCTGACAGTGGCCATGAGATGACGACAATGACATCATATCTGAATATTATTGAAATGAAGAAGACAACGCAGAGTTCGACATCAGTTCGCTTCCATCAGTAGCATAATGACGATTGTTCCACATGACAGTATATAATTACTGTCATTAATATGAACTGCCTGCAGGAGCTTCTTTATTTCAAATAAATGAATTAGCATTTATTGCGTCGCGGCTCATAACGATATGTGCCATGCATGCAGTAACATATAGATTCTCTTTTTCTAACATCTTATTTTAACTAATTCAGAAAGTACGCTGTTGATTAAACTCTACTCTAAACTAATTGCAGAGGATCGAAAAATCTTTATCTCTTTCTTTTTGGAGCCAGCCAACGACCTTTCCTCCAAGAGCTCGAATTTATCATCGTCACATTCCTCGAGGCGTCGCGCTGTGGAAATGTGGGTCAACGTCAACAGGTTTATAACGAATAGAATCGTTCTTTACGTTCTCTGGTACATATTCCCAGTGTTAAGCAATGATTTAGCAATCTACACTCGAAAGAAGGTTTGTTTAATTATTTCACGAATTTATTAAATTTATTAAAAATAGAACATGATGGAACAAAAAACACCATTCACGACATTTCAAGTACATTTTCTTGAGTATGGCACTTGCAAAGACACGAACTTATTCGATCGAGATAATATTCGATTATCCCAATTAATTATTGTAAAAGTACGAGGGATAGGAGTTTGGGTTTCTAGGGATTTCGTAGGGATTCCTATTGACTTCGTACGGATTACTAGGGAAGTTGTTCGGATTTTTCGGCAACGGGATATCGGGCACCGGAAACTCAACGGATTCGACCACCTCAAGATCCGGCTTCTGGCAGGCTAGAGCGCCGCAACGATTTTTACAGCACTTGAGCGTTCCTCTGCAATCGTTGTCAACGCTGCAAGTTGGCGAGCACACCCATCGTCCTTTTGGCACTGCTGGACAGGACCCTGGCTTCTCTGTAATACAAAAATTTCGTGTTTAATTCGCCAACGCTGTGTGTTTAACAAATTGGTTGCATCGATATATATATATATATATACATATACAGGGTCTCCCAGACCACCCGTACCACCCATTTATAATCTAGAAAATAGGTTATTTTCAAAAATTCAAAGTGTTTCTTTTATAAATCAGATGCGCTCTATCAAATGATGATACTTTTAACTTCCGGTTTCGACCGGATCGAAATAGGTGATTGAGACCGGAAGTTACATTTTTAAAATGGAACATGGTATTTTTTTATCGCGGATTCGGATTCTATGCGAAAAAACAAGAAACTTTTGTCTGAAACATTTTTTCAGACAAGAAATGTCATTTTATGTCATTTATGTAACCTTCAAAATGAGCCTTGCCGAAATAATGTTTTCACTATCTGTGTAATAAGTATAGCCCAATTTTTTTATTCAAGCAATGAACTTTAATCAATAAAATATTTTCCACTTTGTTCGATGATCTTTTGCCATCTTTCTGGGTTATGCCAAGAGCAGATAGTGAATACATTATTTCGCCAAGGCTCATTTTGAAGGTTACATAAAGGACATTTTTCAACATATATATCGATTGAAATGATTGATACTCGGAGATATTCTCTCACCTTGCCGATTTGGTTGCCGCATTGTCACAGGTTTCGAACAGACAAATCCTCCGCAAGTGGTCGAACAGCATTTGCCGATTCCTAAACAATGGGAATCGGAAGAACAGGACTGGCTGCAGATCTGAACCGGCAGAGCTGGTGGACAGGATCCTGGTTTCTCGCCGAACGGTTCATATCTGTGATTATTCGAAACGAAAAGAGTTGTACAATCAAGTGCTCGACGATAATCAAACAGGAGAAATTATTGAAACTAATAGAATTTACCTGACTTGACCGTAAGTGCCGGTTAAAGTTAGCGTTAACAATAAAGTAACCAGAAGCAACTTCATCATCCGGCCGTTCTTCTTGAAAATGGCGTTACTTCCGATGGTACTGAAAGTAAAATGCACTTATCCTTGTGGCAAACACTTTTTTACAATATTGAAATAATCGGTGAACAATTATCTTTACCACTAACATCGGTATCGATAAACTTGCACGAGAACGATCGACGTTTGTTAACGTCAACAACAGGTCGCCGCGCCGCGCCACGCCGTGTCTTTTCACTTTTGCTGAAGGGGAGAGGAATTTGCTTGGCTATATACGATCGATCCCCACTTTGCGACGTATCGCGCGTAACACGCGAGTCCGTCAATATAATAAACCTAAAGACGCTAAAGACGCGCGGCGCCGATCCGACCGCGGATGCCGGACCGCAACGGTATTAATTAACCAGGCGAATTTAGCTAACGAGAAATCTAAATGGAGCGGAAGGAAGTTTCCAGCGGTTCCTGAGAGAGTTCCGCGGAGAAGAAACGCGAGGGAAGGCGCAGTACGTCTGGACGGTTTCCGGATGGGAAACCGCATCCTTTTTATTTTTGCCTCGTCGCGCGTTGCGCCGTATCTCGTTTCTCGCTTCTCATCCCGTTTTCCTTCGAAAGTCCTGTACGAATTTATTAAGATACTTTCAGGTATGTATAATTTAAGTAACGTTCGAAAATCATTCGAAATATGCTTGTTTTTCACGGTATACCGACACATATAATTCGTCCTTGCCAATCAACGAAATGTATTGTGTAATTACAGACACGAATCACAATCTTTTCGAATATTTGAGAATGACTGGTTTTCCTTACCGGACGCTACAAGACAAGACACAGTCAATCGTCATGTTTTATTCAAAGATGTATTCGTCTATGCGTAAATCGTCGTGACATCATTCGTCGTTAAACGTTCTCTCGTTGTGTTGTTTGAAAGATATTGAAATATTTCAATTTTCAGAGGAACCGTCACACAGGATCACAGTCAGTAGAATAAAGCTCCAAAGAAAAGTTCTAATTGAAAAATGTTTTGCATTCATCGAATATTTTTTTCTTCTTCTCAGTCACCTCAGGTGCCTCGGATCTACATATGTAAATAGCCAAGTTTGTTGCATAATTGTCCGGAATCGTTGACTTCCGAGAAATATCGACGAGGACGACGATATTTTCACACGATATCCTTAAAAATTTTTTAAATTCTTTTAGTTATTTACTGTTACTGTTATTGCGAAGACAATAACGATAAAGTAGAAGCGATATATATATATATTGGTACCCGTAATTTAAAGTGTAAAGTTTACCCAGTCAACCAGGCGTGTCGAGAGGCACATCTCGAGCACAGCGGACTGAGGCCACTAAACGGGCATTACAGTGGCCGAACGTCGCTCGAAGCTATTCTAAGCATACGATAACTAGATTGTGGCCATGCCATAAAGGCATAAAAGATCGCGTGGGCTCGTATTCTTGCCTCGACACTACCCCGGCACAAGTCGTCTTCGGCACAATCTTGGCCGATCGGGCCGTTTTAAGAGGGCAGCACGGTCGCACTAATGTGGCGAATGCCATTATTATTATTACATGATTATTACATGCAAGGAGGGAAAACGAAATAATAAACCTGATTAATTGATTGAATGATCATTATTATTTCGTTTTCCCTCCTTGCATGTGCACGAAATAAGTAAAAAGGAGAGTGCCCTCTATAACTAACGGCACTCGCCACATTAGTGCGACCGTGCTGTCCTCTTAAAACCGGCCCCCGATCGGCCAGGATTGTGCCGAGATGGTGTCGAGGCAAGACTACGAGCCCACGCGATCTTTTGTGGCCTGGCCGGAATCGAGCATTTTTGCTGACTGGGTAAAGTTTAAAGTAAATCTTTGCTGAGATAATGAATACTTTCTTCTACAAATTTTCTTCCACAAGAAGAAGGACAATTATGCGGGAAAGACGTTCTGCGATTTCATTCTTTATTGATATGTTAACATAAATAGAAAAGGATGGACCTCGACAGATCCGGTAAAAAATTATTCAAAATGGCTATGGTTTAACATATTAGAATTACAGTTTAACTGTTAAATGCATTCTTGGTACTTGAGACACGATTTATAATATGCGACAGCTATAACCGAGAATTTCCGGCGCCTGTACAAAGATAGAGTAATAGAGGTCGTCGTCGACCGACCACGCGACGATTCGTTACAGTCTTACGGCACCGTATACATTTGCACGCTGCTCTAGGTTTAACATTTCAAAGAGAATGATAATTATTACGATTAAGGAAAAGAATAGAGAATAGAGAATAGAGAATATAGAATATAGAATAGAGAATAGAAGAAAACTCTTGATATATACAGAATTTCAATTTTGGTTTACCGCCAAAACGACCTAACTTTGATTTGGCGCTCGCTAGCATTGTATTCCCGGTTGGATCGAGATCCGAATTAGTCAATTAATTAATGTACAACTTAACGGTTAATTTGGGGTCTTGAATGTCCTCGATGACCATATCGCTTATCCTAATGAGTAAATTTGAATTACAAATCGTCATCTTGCATCGATCTCTCGAGGATGTTCAGTGTTCAGCCTCTGAGGATTTTCGGATCCTTGAAATCGATGTATGTATTACAAAATAGGTGCGAATATTCAGCTAAAAATTATCTAAATTGTTATATCGTATATTAAAATGAGTTCTATTGAGTTTCAATTCGCAGATCTTTATTTGTCGTAACTCCCAAAACTTCTGGCATCTAAAACGAATAAACATCCACAGAAACTTAATTGAAACTATTTCAATTTTTCTAGACTTGTCGAGTAAACTAAAACGCGTACAAACTAATTGAAATTCTTAACTTGAATATACAATTTTAATCGATGTTCCGTTTTCCTTCGTACGGCGCGGCGCGTTCGAGGCAGTTCGTGGAACGACGAACAAGTGAAATAATTTTTGATAAACTCTTCGAGTATTCGAACGAAACCAAAAAGAGAAGAATAATGCGATAGGAAAACAATGTACACAAAAGAGGCAGAAGATTAGAGTCGTGCACGGAATATCAGTGAGACTATTTTATGGCCTCCGTACGATATTACGATCGTTTTTACACGATTTACATATTTAAATACGCTATTAATACTAAACAATTAGGGAAAACACTGACGTCGTACGATCGCTTCAGAAATAGTGAACGAAGAAAACAATCGTAGAAGGCACGCTTCGCCGATGGTCCTTTGTTGCGGAGGGAGGAGAAGGACGATGGCGTCTTCTTCGATAGCCATCTTTTTACTTTTTTGTGACGCCTGGAACAAAGAATACGAGAAACAAATTAAATTGAAAACAGCACAACATTTTATCAATCTATTGTAATTAGATTGCGGATTTCATGTATTTATAAAAATGAACGAGAAAAGTTGCTACTATCATAATCAATTATTAAATGATTGTGAAGTTGGGATGAAGGGACTACTCTGGCGGAAAACATGTTTTTTGATAAAACTCTACAATGTTCGGTTAATTCGATATGACTTTGTGTCGTGGCAAACGCTGGCTTCAACAAGATCAATAATGCCCTGAGATCACAGATGACGATCAAGTTACAGCGAAGATATTGCTGGCAGTGAAGAAGCTGGTCTTTTAAGGCGACCCGAGAACGTTACAAGAAATAGTGACGATGAAAGTCCGATCAAGTAACCCGGTCTCGGTGAATTCACCGAGTAAAAGGGAACGACCGGGTGATTAGTTCCGCTGGAATGTCAATTTGCGACGGAGTTTTCAATGAGCCTTTTGAATCACTCCCACCTTCTTAAGGACTTGCTTCTCTCTCAAAGGGTTTCCGAGTACGCGGACTGTGTCCCCGTGAATGCTCGTTTTTCTCGTGATCGTCGACGCAAACGCAAGTCTTGGGTATATTCAAACGGTCTTTTTATTATGCTCGAAGAAGAACGAACAAACTTCGAAAGCCCATAATGCCCTGTGCTGGGGCAAATACCGTCAATCGAGAAACAATTATTTTATATAGTACATAATTACTACCATTTTCAAGTTTATGTAAATGTATATTATCACTAGACTACGGATTTTTATGCAAAATAAAAATTGTCTGCACCATTTGCAAGAGACTCGAGCGAGATGAACGTTTAATTCTTACTTTAGTCATGGAACTTTTTTCACTGTTTTAAATGGCATTTAAATGTATGCGTATACTCGTTTTGTCCATAAATCCGCAGTCTAATTATCACAGATAGCTTCACAGTATCCCAAACTAACACGATAAAATGATTCTGCAACAATGAAAAATAGTTTAAGGACACGCTAAAACTAAAGTGTACTAGACCTGTTACACGCTTATTAACAATTTTCTTAAAAAGTGAAAATTCTTCGGGAAAAGAAATAGTTGAAGAGATGCAAGGACGTATTAAATCTTCTATTCAAGATTTAGATAAGAACCAATCGAAAAATCTTACCTCTTGGGGGTACAGGTGGCGCAGGTCCCTTCTCTATGACCTTGATCTCCTGGGACGGGTCCACGTTCATATAATCCGGCATTCTGCAGCCATCGGGGACGTCCACGTTACAGGAACCGTTCGCCAAGTCGGTTTCCACGTACTCCTCGTTATTCTTATTCGCAACTGTGTCTGTCGCTGGACCCTGACCCTGACCCTGACCCTGACCCTGATCCTGATCCTGATCCTGATCCTGACTCTGACCCTGACCCTGACCCTGACCCTCATCAGGCGCTTTGACGTTCTCTGTTCTCGCCGTTTCGACCTTGACCGGGTTCTTCGAGGTCTCGACAGTTTGACTCGGATCACCCGAATTCCTCTGTTGACCCTGAACGACTTCCTGGAGCGGTGTGACGTGTCCAGGTGTCACGTTCATGTAGTTCGTGGGCGTGGGAATACACATTCCCGCAGGTGGTGCTGGAGCTGGATTCACAGCAGCAGGTTCGATGTTAGCGTAGCTGTTCCAAGGGTGCCTTGGAGGATCAGAGTCTGCGGTGTCCGCAATCCCTGGAGATCGACCTTGGAGCATATCCAAGTATTTAGGGTGATCGCACGGGGAGCTGGGAGTCTTTGGTTCCTTCAGGGTGTGGTCCGGCTTGAACGCTGTGGGGAAATTTCTAACGATCAGAATATATATATATATATATATATATATATGTATACAGGGTGGTCCACGCAACTTGCACACCTACAATAACTTCCAAAGTATGCGTTGCACGAAAGACGTTAGCGTTTACTTACTTGTGTAACGTTTTAGTACGGCAGTAATGGTGTTTTAGAGTTATTTAAATCGAAATATCTCGTGTACTACTAACTTTTCGACATACATAGTTTAGTACTTTTTTATAACGAATGTCCAGCTGCATCGGTTGATGTATTAAAAAATACCTCATTTTTTTTTTTTTTATGTTATTTAACGTCGCTTTTCGAACTCCTTTCCGGAATTATTTCACGACGGGACCTACAGTTTTTATAAGGTGGGTTCCGAACCACCTTGGGCACCACAGTCTACAGAGCACATGGAGTATTCCAGAGGTGCCGGCGTCGGGGATCGAACCCGCGACCACGGAGTCCGTAGGCGCGCGCTCTACCCACTGAGCCACTGCGTGCCAAAATACCTCATTCCATTTGAAAAAGTGAAGGTGACCTTCATATTTATACAAAAATGACACAAAAACAAAATTTTGTTTTGGCATCGTGTCAGCCCCATTGTACCATTCAACTTTGTCCTTACCATATTTTACGTGTCTTTAGAAACAACAAAGATATTTGAGGTGCAAACGTTAGGTGACTCACCCTGTGTATACATATGTATACCCAGATAGCACAGCCTGACACAGCCTACCACCTGACCCAACCTGCAGGCCCCTGACCTACAGGTTACGGGCCATCGCAACGCTTGGATCGGCTCGAGGCCCAGGCCGGTTAATTCATGCCAGGCTTTTATGCGCGCATAGGCGCGGATATCACCTGCATGGGGCTCGAGCCCAGGGCCTGACGGCGGCAGTACCGGGAGTCAGCTTGTTTTTGAGAGGGCAGCACGGTCACACTAATGTGGCCAATCCAATGTGGGCTTCGATTGAGCCCAACTTTTCTCGCGCATGCGCGTCACAGTGCGGGTCGCATGGAAATGAGGATTGCAAGAGTGCGCGGGATTCGCGTTCTCATTTCTTAATAATACAAAAATTTGATTTTTCAGTAGTCAATAACGCTAGATAAAAGATCAATCTAGGCCGTGATCGCCCTCGAAAATCCTATGTTTACATTTACGAGTCGTAATTTGCATCATACGGAAGCATACAACTGCGCATGTAGCTATTTTCATAATATATATGCTGCCGAATAATGGAAATTACGCCTCGTATAGGGAAAAGAAGAGACTTTTGAGGGCGTTTGCTGCCTAGATTGATCTTTTATCTGGCGTTTTTGACTACTGAAAAAACCCGTGTTTGTATTATTACGAAATGAGAACGCAAATCCCGCACCCTTGCAATCTTGTAAATGGGCTGAACGGCCGGGGCTGGCCGTTAGGCCCTGGGCTCGAGCCCCCCTACAGGCAATATCCGCGCCAATGCGCGCACAAAAACCAGGCCCAAATCGATCCGGTGTGCTGTCTGGGTATATACATATATATATCAGAATATAAAAAGAAGTATTCAAGATAAGAAAGAGTTATTACAATGAATGGGCAATCCCGAAGGAGGAAAAGCGATGTAATATTCAGTGTCTTCTGTCTTCGGCGGTAGCTGAGGTCTGAGGTCGAGATCGTTTCCGGTGGAGGACCGAGGAGACGGGGAATACCTGAGTGCAGGCGAGTATCTGCCAGCGAATGGTTTTGGAGCTGGCGGTATCTCGTAAGACATTACTCCTGGTTTGTCTTCTCTCGCGTTCTGCAACTGTGGTGAAATAAATTCTAATTTGTCGTTTAATCGGAATGAAGAGGAAAATACAGGTATTATTCTTCAGATCGGTCAATTATATTCGTCTAGTTAAAAGAAAATGATACATACTCTTCTATCTTCGGTGTCTGAATGAGTTCCGCTGTCACCTAGACTGGTTCCGCTGCATCCACTGGCAGTGCTCATTCTACCAGACGAAGACGAGCCTGAGGAACGGAAATACAGATTTTAGACACGATTATTACCCAAAGATACCTGTATTCTTCGTTTGACGGTATATTATCATTATACATTCAATGGTCACGTACTTGACACACTACGGAGACTCAGACTGCTAACTGGTCTGCGATCTGCCAGTCCGCCACTGATGCTCTCCGCTTTGTTGGCTACGGACAAATCGTCGCTTCCGTTCGCAGAGTCCTTTGAATCTGTCGAAAAACAAAACACACGAATTGATCAAATAATCCGAAATAACACGCTCACGCTCACGCTCACGCTCACGCTCACGCTCAAGCTCACCTTTCTTCCCCTTGGAGAAGAACTTCTTAATCCTGTCGAAGGGGGTGGGCGCCTTCATCTCCTCCTTCAACCTCTTCTGTATCCTCTCGTACTCCTCTCTCATCGCAGTCAGCTGCCTCTGCTTGTCCTTGAAGCTCTGTTGAACGTCGTTCCGGTTTCTCCAGTTCTCCACAAGCCTCTCAACCTCGTTAATCGTGAATACGTTATTCTTGAAGTCGTTTATGATCTCCAGAAGCTCGTCCTGAGGACCGGACGGCTCTCTAGACTTTGCGCTCGAGTTGGAAGCGGTTTTACCATAGAAACAAGAATTCTGACTGTTTTCCTCGCGAGGACTCGAGTGATCCTGACGATTCTGCGTCGGCGTCGCTGTTCTGGACGGTTGTTGTTGATTCGCCATGTTCGATGTGGGTGTTTTGGGTCCTTGAAAAATCAAACTTTCATTGAGAAGCAAATTTTTTAAGAAAACACATTAACAAGGAACGTTCTCTGTGAGAAAAAATATACAACAACTTTCAGTGCGAGGGTTGAAGGGAATTGTTAGCGACTCACCAGCAGGATGCATCTTCATGTAGCCCTGAAGAGGCAGCTCAAGGCCATTTGGTGTGGTCGCCGGCACCGTTGTCGTCGAGAGACCGGCGAGGACCGGTGTCGGTGCCGGTACGATCGAGTAATTTGCCTCAATGGGGTTAGCGGTGGTTGGGTTAGGGGTTACCGCCGTTACCGGTAATTGGCCAGGCAAGATTAGAGACGTTATTGGTCTCGCGGCCGGTGGCACTGAATAAGCCTCGCTCAGTGGTCGTGGACGACAGTAATCTTCTTTATCGTTGTTGGTCTCGTTGGTTGTGTTAGTCGTTGATGGATCCGCACCTAGAATTCACCCATTCGTCAAACCAAGTATTTTGAAAAATAACCACTTGTTCGATCCTGAAACGCACCATTGTAGCTTCCTTACTCATACTCGTATTGATCGTTATTTCATGTGCATTGCTGCAATTATTCGAACATCAGATAGACTCTTATCGTGTAATGTCATCTCTACAAGAAGCATTTTCAAAAGTGTCTTTTCAAAAAATTGATAATAAAGCTGAGAAGAATAGTCTTGGGGAGCACCGTCAATTGTAAAAGTGTGAAGAGGGTCCGTGGTCCGAGGATAAATACTTATTGTTAGTATAATCGAAGGATACTCACTCGCCGCTTGATCGTTAGCCGTCTCGCTGATCACTTTCAGGTAGCTGTACATGTTGGTGAACTCGTTCATTTGCTGCGATTCAAGGCCGAGCCCGAAACATGCAACACAAAAGCGAAACACCAGTTAGTTCGATGAACGACGACGCTGCTCGAAGATACATGATCGAGAACACATTTCAGAAGTTAGTCGAGAGTGACAGAGACAGAGACAGAGACAGAGACAGAGACAGAGACAGCTATCACTTAAAAAATGAAAGGTCCTTCGAGGTGAGCACCAGCTTCTCTTTCTCTAAGGGTGCAACGTGCGAAGCCATCTCGAGCGAACGCTTTACACGATTAACGTTTCTCGCCCGATGGTTGGTAGTCTAGCAGTGAGGAAAGCGCAAGTCGAAGCGATAGTGGCGATTAGAAGAGGAGAAATATCGCGGAAGTACCGCTGTTTCATGGGACTAATCTGTGACGTCGATTTAAAGGCGATGTTTTTGTACCATGTAGCCACGAAGCTGATGTGCCAGTCTCGCGTGTCCCGCTTGTTCTGCGAGGTCTGCCGGAGTTAGCTCCGACACGTTCCTCAGGTCGCATGCTATATCGCCACCTGGACACTCGAGAAGCTGCCAGGCCAGCCTCTCAAGGCCGAATCGAGCGGCGAAGTGTAACAGCGTTGGATTCTCTTCGGGACCTGCATCAGCAAAAATATTACCATTTATTCATTCGCATGCTATACAATGATCGTGGCTTATATATAGTACAATTACACTTGTGCCGTCTACAAGGACTTTGAATGCACGCATATCATCTTACCAACTAATCTTCCTGCGGGTGCAACCGGCATAAAAAAGACAGCAAATACAAATTAACTAGAGAAATACAACTGTGTATTACACGAAATGTTGTACACATTCTTAAGATTACAATACTTGACCGTTTGCACGCGAATGGTGACTGTGAACGGGCGCCAGTCAGAATTGCCGTAGCATTATTTCGAACAGTTTTTAAATTATTCAATTCTTCTGGATGATTCTATTGTATAAATTGCTAAAAATTGCATAATGTGAAAAAGATTACATATTATGCATAGAATAAAAATCTTCTAGGTTGGACGATACGTCTTGGTTTCTCGCGAATTAAAATTGCTTCGAGTCGAAAGGGTTGTACGATATAATGGGAGAGTGAGATGGAAAGGGTGATTTTCTCTGAATACGGGTTTCAAATTTTTCAGCTTGAAATCTTCAAGACTTTCAAATTAAAAACAAGTGGCGGTAAAATATGAAAAAATTCGGAAGCCGTTTAATCGCGTTAACCCGTGTCTTCTACTCGCGTATAAATTATACATAATAGAAAAGATATGACAACGTAGACTGTAGACTCACTCGAGTGAACTTTCTGGTTGGAAACCACTCCGCTGGGGGTGGATAGGAGATTAAAATGTGGCGGAACGTTTCGTTGAAACGCGTGGACCATCCAGTTGTCCAGCTGCTCGCGATCACCGGGATTGAAGCCGAAGGTCTGCAATCATAATTAATCGAACCGATAATCCGGACAGATCCAATCGACGCGACGCGACGCGACGCGACGGATGCACGCAGCCGCCGCGCCGCGCCGCGCCGGTTGTTTATCGAGATCGAGGCGATCTTTACCTGGCACATGAACTCGAGAGGATTGTCGTGGGCCCTGAGAATCTGATCGAGTTCCCTGAGCCTGCTCTCACACTTGACCTGCCTTACGCCCAGAGGACAACCGTTCTTCGATATCCTAACGCCGACTAGCATCGATACCTCTAGACATCTTTCGGGAATTGAGAACTGCAGGGCGTACGGGTTCCTTCTTTTCACGTGGGCGATATCGATCGCATCCCCGCAACGATCCACCATCACGGACACGTTGTCTTCTGGGCGCACAGGGTCGTTCAATAGAGCTATTATCCTGTTGTGGCCCTGAAAATAGGTTTACATACTTCGTTTATAGTACAATACACCGCACTAGGATGCCGCTTAACGAATTTACATTATTCCGAAGGAAATTTTCTTCAGCTACATTTAGGATTTTTTTAGATTTTCATTTACGACTAGACACCGAAATGCTAAATTTTCGAAGGTGCACATACCAATTTGACTTTCTTCGGATGAACCGAGAAAGCAGTTTTGTCGCTCCTGAGAGCTGGCGGGGGCGTAGTGCCGAGTATACCAACTGCAGCACCTAACAGCTCGCCGACAAAAGTCTCGTCCTGATCTTTCACGAAGAACTTTCTCCATTGATTATACGTGACCAGGATCGACCTATGAGCGTCGCTGATGTGGCTATCGTGTACGCCCAACATCATCGCCAGGACTTTGTCGCTGACTAGGTGCCTGGCTAGGTTTGTCGCGTGTTCAGGTCGACTTTGTACTCGTTCCAACAGAACTGGACACACCACGACAATCTGCAGACGAGCTGTTCCGATCCTCTCCTCGGTACCCGGGGGAGTCGTTTCTTCGACGGTGATGTGACGTACTCTGAAATGATTTTTACTTTTTACCCGTAAGCATCGTCTCTCTGTAACTCGCTGCAACCAACAGCTCTTGTTCGGTGGAGCACACATCTCAATTTTTAACAAGGAATTTTCATCAACATTTCTAATTTCTACAAACCAATTTTTCTTTTTTAACACTAGAAGAGTAGACGAGGAGACCGGAGAAAATTGTATCGTAAAGGTTTATTCCGACGAAAAAAGAAATGTGACAACGGGGTAATTACTTGAATGGCGGCCGGCCCTGCTGTCTGCTGATCTGCTCGAAACAGGCTGTCAGATAATTCACCCACAAGCTCGAGATTTCGCTGTCTTTGCTGGACACGAAGAGCACGTCATCTTCAGGGTGCGAGTCGATCTTCGACAGCACCGTCGCTGAACGCGACCCTGCAAAAATAAATGATTTTTGTCATTTTAGAAACTCCATTCTTTTCTTCGCTATTTATTTGTCTGTACGTATTCGCATCCTTTTAGATCCTTGGAATTTTACATTGTAAAACCAGTTCTTTAATTTGACTAGGTCTGGGTAAATAATATTCCACTTGTAATAGAAATTCAACTGTTTTCATTTACATATATCTTAAGTTACGTGTGCAACAGCGCAGCGATGAGCTGCATCCACCGCGAACAGATCGATGTCCTTTCCGTTTAGTCGACGTCGACGGCGGCGCGGCGCGGCGCGGCGGTCCACGAGGTTTTAATTAATGCCCCACGCTTAATTTCCGCGAGCTATTACCGTATTACCGGCAAGGCACACCTTGCTTTAGTTTTCCCCATAAAGGGAGCAGCGTTCAATTTCATTTAATGGGACACGAGACACGCGAGCCTACCCCTCCCTGGCGAGACTAATAAAATAATGGTCTTTTAATGCGTTTGTTCCTCGTTATTCGAGAATGTGGCATTGCTACATTCTTCCGCGACATACTTCATCCAGTTTATCCTACCGGCTATACTTGACGAAATTAGAATCTTGTCTGACCATTTCCCCGAACGATCTTCCAAGAAGATAACCTTTCCTTTCAACAGTCTTCCATTTCTTCCAGTCTTTCATTTCTAATGAAATTCTTTCTTCTTTCTTGCAGATATCGTTTCGGAATAATTTTCCACGAGTTCCTGCAATTTCTGAGGGCTTCTACACAGGCTTTCTACACAGTTTCAAAAGTCAGAACCGACGGAAACAGTACACGAATACAGTATACGAGATGGAGATTCATTTAACCGACTAAAGCCGGATTAAATTTACTATGCGGTCCCTGTGTCGGCCTGGTCTCGACATTTAACTCGATTCGAACGACTAGATGTTTCAACAAGTTCCAAACCACTTGCTGCTAGTTTCGCGAATTCAATTAAATCTATTACATACTACCTAGGTAATACACTGGAGTAAATAATAAAACTATATAATATTCGTGCTCGTTGCTCCAACCAACAACTTCGAAGTTTGTAAAAGGTCCTCGATCTTCGAATAAAAGAGCTTGCAACCTTAAAATGTCTCTCGAGACAGGAAAAATGAAATCGGTGCACTCGTTTATCCGTCGCGTCTCGGTGCATCGCGTCCACTCGCAAGTTTATCGAGAGTACAATGGTGTAATTAATGAAGTCGGTCGTTTTCCATAACCGTGTGCATTCCCGAACAACGAAGCTTTTGTGTCGGCGATATCGATATGTAACCTAACCGCCGCGCCGCGCGCCGCCGCGCCGACTGAATACACCGGGGTTCACGATCCCCCCGGCCGAAAATAACCGGAAAGAGTCGCGCTCTTTCTTTTTTCGCTTTAATCAACTCTCCCTATTATCGACTGCCATTCAAGACCGTTCCGAAAAATTTCTTCGGTTATCTGAAGTTGTTTCCTCGAACGATATATCCGCTGTGGAATTGCGCTGGATAACGACGCGGCGCGGCGCGGCGCGGCGCGGCGCGTTGCGGCGGTCTATCTGGAAAAACAAAGACACCTGTCGTCGATGTTTAAACAATTGTTCGCTCTACGATCTCTTATTTTTCATTTAATCCCGACATTTAGATTTTCTGATCTTTTCCTTTCTAGGTTTCGCAAAAATAAAGTTAACGAATTCTTGTCAGAGAATTAGATTGAATTTTAGAGAATTATGAAAGAAAGTGATCGTTATAATCTTTTCTGGTAGGATTTATAAATGTTGTCTGCAAGTTGAACTGCAGCGATAAAATCAAGATGCACGTTGAATGCACATTGTATTTTCTACATTTTCGTGATCAAGTCACGAATAGTCGTCCGAACAAATTCGAAACAGATGTGTTTACTACGATGGAGCAGCAGGATCGAAATCGTAGACGGAATTATGGGTAGAGCCAGAGCAGAAAGGTTCACGGTCTTTTCAGGGTACGCGGGTCCGAGAATAACCGAGAATAACCCTGAACGGGGTAAACTTTCATTTTCTCCCCTGATTCTGTTCGCCCATGGTTTTCCGTGGAAACCGCGACGCGGACAAATAAACCCGTCGTTAAGAATAGAAGAAAGCTTGTAGCCGATGCAAAGGGTTCGTTTCCGCGTTCGTAACACGTGGTTTCCATTCGAGGTACGTGCCGACGAAAACGTTCCCTCTGTCTAATGGACCGAGAATGGTTCTTTCATCTACGACTACGAAATACAACGGAGACGAGAGAATTATTGTCTGACCAAAAAAAAAGAAGAGCGACAAACACGTTCAGCAGCTGTCTCGCGTTTTCTGTGTTTCTAACCAGTCAAATAAACCGAGTTCAAAAACTGTAAAAATCTAGATGAAGATTAACGGATTTACCATAAGGAATTTTCTAGTTGCTAGATTGATCTTGTTCCCCAGTCTGGTTTTTATAAAATAATTCACGACGCTTTGTATTAGTAAATGTTTTTATACGATGTCTATTTGAAAATTGCCGGTCAAAAATGGTAAAGGTTTAATTGGAAGATGTCTCGTCGCAGGCGACAGACATCCTCCGTTCCTCCGTTCCTCCGTTCCGAGTTTGGTTTCGATGGACGCCATCTTGGCGGCTCCTGCGGCCACTACGTGACGCGCGTGGCTTCCGTTTTCGGCTGCATCCGGCCTTATACCGAATTAATAGTCGCGAGCTAATCGAGCTATGAGCCGTTATCCGTGCTCTTCGTAACGCGGTTCTGTGTAGTCCGGTCGACAGGAAACGCGGTGGAAAATTGTTTTTGCGAAATGGAACGACAGCAATCGTCTACCGTGAACGGAATACTAATCATTCAGAACGCCCATAACACCTTGAACCGCGATCACATTAAATCACTTTACACATGATACATTTCTTACCGAGAGAATGACCGATTTATTGCCACACAGAATGTTAAGTAGGCAATTCTGTGTATGTATATTTAGAAGTGGAATTTTCTCTGAAAATTCCCAAGTACGTGTATCACTTTAATCTCGTATATTTTTACTCTAATTCGTGTATGCCTCTCTTACTACGCCTGTAATACTAATTACCTTTTTAATACGATGTACAACTGTTTACAATGCTCCAGGGCACACTAGCTTTTAATAGAGCCGTTTAAAAACATGGTGGCTACCAAGCCGGCGCGGCGCGGCGTCAGGGCTCTCTGCCATCTCGCGTACTAAACGTACTAAACGAGGGAAACTGTAAATTTTCGAGTGGGATTAAAGCCGCGGCTAAATTAGCGAACATGCGAACTCGTTGAGCTTTTTGCTTCGTTCGTGCGGAGCTTTTCTAAAATATCGCTCGAAAATGAGACCGGCAAAAAATTGGCATAAATTCGGAAGTAAACGAGACACTCACTGGTGATGTTGGACAAATCCAAAAAGGTCGGTCGGTTTCGTCGCCGGGAACGAGGCGTTTCGCACGTGTTCGCCATATTTTTCTGGGGGACGAATTTTTCGATCATCTTTTTACGCGTCGGGATTTATTCGCGAGTTTGCACCATCTCGAAAGATATCCTGCCGTTCGTTCCGTTTACGAACGATCCACGTTTTCACTCATTTTAAGAAAGTGGGGAGTGCGAGACGAGCGGCGCGGCGAACAAATTGAAAACGTCGCGCGTTCGAACGATCGTCGACGACTGATCGATTCGATACAAACTGAACACCGGGAATGCCCATCGTCGAATTCGAGACGCCCCACCTCCCGGCCATTGGCGTCATTGTTTTCACGTACAGACTCAGAAATCAAACGATGCCCATAATTAACCTGGACGAGCTTTGAATTTCAATTGGGAATCGATGTGACTCCGTTTGTTTTGGATTTCGTTCTCGCGGGACGTGCCATCGCGACAGGTCGCGGTTCTTCGTACTTGGAAACGATTTATCACGCTTTTTTTCATCGATTTCAATTTTCCTCACTATAGAAAGATCACGAAAGCGAAAAAGTCCCCGAATTTTCATAAAAAAATTTCAAATATTATCATTAGTCTGCCGGATTTATATGCAAAATAAAAATTATCTGCATCGATTGCAAGAAATCGAAATTAGATTGAATGTTATTTCTCCCGTTAATGATTTTACTAGCGGAGACGTATTGGCATATACGTATTGGCATCTTCAGTTTTCAAAATTCTCAATTCGCAGTCTAATTCACATAACATATTTTTGTTCCTTGGCAGTCGAGTGGTGACTCGAGGTTGTTAGACTTATGCTCCTGCAGTTAAAATGTTAATAGCGAAGATTGACTAGAAAATGTTCTTCAACAGTCCGTTTAAGTAAAATCGTCGATTTACGAATCGTTTTGTATACATATAAATATACAGGGTGCCCTAGCATCGGTGGTACAACCGAGAAGGAGGTGATTCTACATGAAAAAACAAATCGAAAATAAAGAATAAAATTTGTTTCATTTGAGTTTTCGAGAAAATCGGTTTTGAATATAAAAATATACAATTTTTGCATTAATAAAGTAAGTTAGTAACTAAATTACACGTCTTATTTTCATTTAAATTCACTCTAAATCCATAGGCAAAAATGAGTAATACAGCACATCATCTTGATACTAATGATATTAATACTACTTACTCGGTGACGTATGATGACTTGTATCGGGATATTCGGGATCCATCCATCTAAATCTAAACCATAGTTACGTGTAGGTACGCGTATTCGCTGAATATTCAAAACCGATTTTCTCGAGAACGAAACCTCAAATGAAAAAATTTTATTCTTTATTTTCGATTTGTTTTTTCTATGTAGAATCACCCCCACCTCGGTTGTACCACCGATGCTGGGACACCCTTGTATATATATATATATATATTTTTATAGCGAGCGACGAAAGCGTTCGTAGTAAGATGTTACGAACGGGACGCCTTAGCAGCTCGTAGGGAAAATATTTAGATTTGAACAACGCGCGACGGCATGGAGGAGAACAGGAGAAGAAGAAGAAGAAGAAGAAGAAGAAGAAGAAGAAGAAGAAGAAGAAGCTAAGACGCCGCAAAGATGGCGGCAGCTGGGCCTCATTTGTATTCGACGCGCGGCGTCGGAGCTCGCATACGATTAGCATACTGCATATCCTGCGCATCGGGTGCATCAGGACACGACAACACACCGCTTTCGAATGCACGAAAATGTCTGCCTCGTGGAATTCTCGAAGGACGCTTTATAAATAATCCTCAACGGACTCGTCGCTTTCATCCCCCTGAGTACCCGGTTGCATTTCATTAAAATCGCGTCGAGACGCCGCGCCGCGCCGCGCCAGGCACTGTCTTTTTCTCGTTCATTTTTCAACACTTTTCTCGATCTATAAATGGATCGTGATTATAAGTAAAATCCCAACAAAATTTTCAGTCCAAAAAGATTGATTGTGAAAACAACGATCTACATCGGTGTCATTTTCATTTCAAATTACATTGTGCTGTGTTAAAACACATACAATATTTATTATGAATATTCGAATTTGTATAGAGACAGTCCACAGTCTATTTTGTTAATATTTACAGGTTTGCCGTTGATGATAGTGTTTGATGAATTGCTAAATTGTTTAATACATATAAGAATTAATGATTTATAGGTATAGCTACAATAAGTTATAGACTCGTTCGTAAATTGTTCATCATCAGCGACACGAAAGAACGTCACCGACAGATTATAATTTTTAATCGACCTATTGTTGTACATCGATGTCGGATATACTTATTGAAATCAGCTTCAGCATCCTTAAAACGATATATGGAACACTGGAGCACATTTGTAAACAATTGCGCTGCCGTTTCGGCGCTGTGGAATTTCGCTTAATCGAGCTGCTGTTTAATAGCTGAGACTGTTCGCTGCACGATGATTATTAAGTAACGCGAGCCATTATACATATGTATAATGTTGCATAGACCGGGTATATATGTATTTATATACGATATGCTACGAACAATATATTATAAACTATTTCTGATAAATGACGAGCGTTAACTGCTTATTTTATCTGGTAAAATCTGGATTTTATTTATCAACAATTTTCTAACAATATTCTACTGAACAGAACTTCTTGATATTGATAATAGAAAATTTTCGGAAAAATTCATTAATAGTTTCATTACTACATAGTAGATTCATAATAAAAGGAAAAAGTTACCGAAGTATTCGATGCTCCGTTTGGCATAATGGTTCTCCTCCTTGATCTTCATCTTCCCAGTTATCTCAATCGGATTACCAATAATTCCCAATCAATGTTCAACACGAACACCTCGCGAAACACATCGTCGATCAAAAATGGTTCACCAACTCCCCGTAAGAAAATCACAGTACATTAATTAAATCGGTGGAGCGCAACACGAAAAACCCGACGACATAGATTGAATATTAAAACCGGGAGAGAGAGAGAGAGAGAGCAGATTGGAGAAGTTCACGGAACCATCGAAAGGAAAAAAAAAAAGACAACGTCCGGCTGGAGCGCGGCGCGCCTCGTCACTGCTCGTCACTAAACATCTCGAGGGTCGAGGGTTGTTTCGGATGATGTGGTTCGGGGAACTCGGGACGCATGCGCTACGAGCCGCGCCCTGCTCTGCGCAAGCGCTACGTTCGAATATTTCGGGAATCCACGTGGTCCAGGCCGCGCGCGCGCGAATCCGCGGCACGCGATGCGAAAACCAAATTCACCGACGATGTTTCGCGGAAGAATGAATTCGGAATATGTATAAGAAAGAATGAATTATTCTCCGCATTGCGTAGAATCTACCGCGCATCAGTTATGGTCGTACTGTTTGCTAAAGATGTATTAGAGTACGCACGTTGTACAATGTACAGTCGACAGTCAGTCACGAAAATATTGGGACACTCTTAAAAAGACGATAGCTTTTTCAATGTTGGACCATGCGACCTGTGTTAATTACAAAATATGCACTGTGAAAGTTTCCTCGAAATCGGTTGATGCGGGAAAAAACGTCAGGCATTGAAAGATGTATTTAAGAATCCTCTGATCGATTGCAGTTACGGGCCGAAAATCGTAAAAAATTGTGAAATTGCGAAATTGCAAAATTGCAAAATTCCAATTTTCACCATCTTTAAACGTTTGTAGCTCGTTACAACGTCGACCGATTTTGACGAAATTTTCAGAATATGTTTAATCGAGATAGATCTACAAAACGTATTTTTCAAATTTTCAATATAGGCCCACAGAAAAAAGTTGTGAAATGTAACTTTTAGTATTTTTTCTACAATTCCGATCTACTACTATTTTGTCCGAATATTTGTGTCCCAATATTTTTGTGACCGACAGTAAGTACACTTCGTGAGAAGCAATCGTTTTCCAAAATCGTTAATCTAGTGTTTTCCCACGTGTATCCGAACATGTATTATTTCCTACGTATTATCGTTTTATTATACATTTTGTCCTACCAACAGTAGAATAAAGTGGTAAATTAGTAAAAATGTTTCAATTTACTTTTTAAATGTGTATACATTTATACTACATAGTACATATACATATATTCGAGATATGTAGAAAATAGTCTGTAGTTCATGTATGGAATTATTTTCAATGAAATATTACACGAAACCATCAAAAGAGACAAGCATTGGATTGCAATCTTAATTTCGTTCCACGTACCCGGCTTTTTGTCGCACAACACGCTCAGCTACTCGGAGGGTGTAACAAGTAGGCGAACAATCCTCAGGTTGTTAATCAGCGTCGAATTAATTAGACGATTCGGAGTAACGAGCGTTGCCGAATATGGCCACGGGTAAAGGAACTGCGCCACGGACGTCGAGAATGTCGAGACACCGTCCATGCATACATTACATTGCGATTACGGGGTGGATTAATTAAACATTAATTGGCTTAATTGAGGCAACGTGTACATATATATCGTTTTGCGAGGTGATTGTGATCTTAGGTGGAACGATGGGTGGTTCGAACCGGGAATTTCTAGGTGCAGATGCGTCGATATTGCTATCGTTATCAGAGAGATAAAGAGGCGAGGATATGCGCGGATATCTTAAGTAAATAAGGGTGTTATGGCAGGAGGAGGATAATCGTTGACTAAACTTCCTTTTGGTTGCGTTACCGGATTGTAGAGTTGACGACACTCAAAAACAGAAAAGCCTATGTTGTAACATGTACGAACCTCGTTGTCCAGAAAGATGAGAAACTCTTCGATTGCATTTCATTTGAAGGAAAAAGGGGATGGTTGTCTCCGGAGGCACTTGCCCGTCGATTTTCCGACTTTTTCCCCGAAATCGTATCGGTAGAGCGACTCAACGCGAATTCCGAGTCACAAAGGGCCCCGTAGACGACGAAAGCTTGGCGCACTTTACGAGGAAGTCGTCCGCGTCTCGAGATTTTCTCAACGAAAAACCTTGAACAGGGCCCCCATTCACGAAGAATTTCATCGAAATTCCAGCAGAGAGTCGGTTTTAGGCGGTACCCTCCCTCCTTTCACGCGCTCCTATTTCCGCAGCTGTGAGCCGTTTGGTAACAGTTTCGAAGAGTTTCACACAGTGTTTGTATGTATGGTATATCATTTTTTCGCACGCGAACGTCACGATTCGCGCAACACCGATTTTTCTATACGCAGCATGTCGGCCATTGACGCGCCGCGCCGCGAAACTGCGTTTTCATCGCCGATTTCATCTGTTATCAATCGTTTCTAGATTTATTTCAGGAATCTCCGTGTCGACGACTTCCTTCAAATTCTATTTCGATTAGAAATCTTTCAGTTCCACCATAGCTTAGCTGTCGTTAGAATTTATAAACGATTCGATGTTTGTTTAGGAAAAGTGAGAAGCATAGTCTTCGAAGAATAAATAAATGTTGAGATTGTTATGTATGCTCGGGAGGATACAAAATATTATAAATAAACAGGGAAACGCATAAAACGAACACGAATGCGGCATTCTACGGCGGGAACCAAAGGCTCTAGACGGTTTTTAATGGCCGCCAATTGCGTTATATTGCTTCCGTTCGTAAACGTTTCCTTCCATAGAAAATAAGCATAAAGATCGCTCGGGGGCCGAGGCACGCACCGGGAATGAGAAACAATGGGTAAATAGTTGCATCAGAGGATTATTTGATAGTTTCGAGTTTCGAGTTTCGAGTTTCGAGTTTCGAGTCGTCAGGGACGAACACTTTCCATCAATTTCGACTTTCGTTAAGAGCTATTCGTTAAGCCGTCACGTCTCGTTGATTGTCGATATTTCGCAGCCGAAGTCTGAACTAAGCTCTGCGGGCTCATAATCGACGCACAAATTGCTTTTTCCGAAGGTCTCGTCAACTGATACTTAAGAACACGCGTTGCTGTCCTATAAGCCGATAAATAATACTACGAATAGAAGAAAAATACTGGAAGACAAGATGAAATCGATAAACCCTATTAATACAACGTCTCCCAGGCTAGAATACACAGCACAAATGTAATTTATTCGATAGAATGTCTAATAAATAGACTGCGGATCTTTATGTATTTATGAAGAAATTGACTGGCTGAAATATAAAACAGTGAAAGATTCGAAAAATCCGAGAATATTCTTATGATGTTTTCAATGTAAAAAATCTATTAAGGGATCAAGTGAATTCTTTTTTTTTTATTTAACTTCTGCTGTCCAAAATCGTTGCAAAATAGCCTTATTTTGCATTAAGATCCACAAAAAAAATTTAACCGATCTAAATTTGATCGAGACGTGGTTCTGATGCATTGAAGATGGATATTTACAAATTTCTAACCGAGGAGCTCTAGTAAAATCGTGCAACGAATCTCGGCGATTAGAATTTTACATCCGACTAAACCTTCTCATTAGCAGCTTCGACCGTTCAGATCGACTTTCCCAGCTTCTGACATAACGGGTCACGGTTTTTCAGGTCACAGGAGTCGTATATTTTCTCCGGGACAGGGTGTACAAGTAGGACAAGCCCGCTGTTGTTACCTTGAACTTAGATAAGCGCCCTTTGGCCGGGACTAAAAGCGTTTCGGTCGAAACGCGCTTGCGCCGCAAGCCGGACGAATATTTTACTTGACAGTCGGTACGTAACACGATAGTAATCCGTTTACGGTCGCTGCACGACCCTCGCGTACCCTCTAATACAGAAATTGGGCCTCTCCGATTAGAGGGAGAGGGAGAGAGAATGGTGGCGGTATGGTGAAACGAGGAGGACGAGGAGGACGAGGAGGAGGTGGAGGAGCAGGAAGGGGGAATGATTCGAGCGGCCGAGTGACCGAGGAGAGCATAATCGTCTTAAGGTCCCGGGAGCATGGCGTCAGCCTCTTCTTGCACGTTTATGGCTTGTAGAAACGTGTACTGTGCGAGAACCAGTTGACCACAGAGTTCGGTGCCACTCGATATTTCCCATGAAATACGGCTGGAGCGATACTAGGATCTAAATGTAAAGAGTCTGCATCCAAATTCACACACCTAAATGCATCAGCACCTGAATGCAGTCTGATACCATTCACATTGCCGAGTTCCACACTCAGAAATCTTGATTCCTGATGTAAATGGTGTCCGAGCGCGCGACAATAATGGAAGGTCTTACTTCAGTACCAAAGTGCACTTGACTCGCATTGAAATTCAGGTAGCTAATGCCGATACATAGTACCGAGATCTGGGAACCCAGTTGTATCAAGCTCGTCGCCGCGGGACCACGAAGAAACTAGAGGGCTATTGTTGCTCGCTCGCTTCGCTCGCTCGCGAGTAGGGTTGTTGTTGCTCGCTCGCCTCGCGAGCTCGCGGGCAGGACTGCTCTTGCGAGAATGTTAGTGGTACGCAATCCTAGTAGGGCCCACAGCTATTAATGTCTTTCATTTTGTGTGTGACTCTCCACGAGCCACACAAAGAACTTCCCGATTCATTAGTTGCTGTATATTATTATTATTATTTATTAAGTGTACGTTTTAAGAATATTATACGTTTTCAGGTAAATTTAATAGTTTTCTACTTATCAAAATGTTTGCTATATGGCGTCGCATTAAACCAATATCGTATGCTCGTTGCTCGCTTGGTTCCTTGTTATAGCATACTAATGTTGCAATATAAATTGTCTTAATTAGTTTTTCGCAAACGATACAACTCATCATTATCCGGGTTTGCAGTATTGATCTTGGTTTTCTTCGATACTATTAATTTAAATTTTCTCAAAATATATAAACCGCTCAATTTTGAAACTCTGCTCAGTGCTACATACAACATTTGTAAGTTCGTATTTCTGATGTTTTAAAATCCATACATACTTTCTCGTATGTTTGTCCCTGACTTTTATGAATCGCAATCGCTTCAGCAGAAACCACTGGAAATTGACTACGTGTGATTTGTTATTTTTCTTCACTCGAAATATTTACTTGATTCGATATTTTTTTATTATTGGTGTTAAATTTTGATTTATATTTGCATTTTTCATATAATCACGATAACGAGTTCTTACGTTCACTCCTACTATGGCCAATTGAAAATCTAACCAGAATATAGACGGAACTTTAGTATTTTCTTGAAAAGTAATAAATTTTAATATTCCGCATGCTCCATTAACCAATCCGTCTTCAACATCAATGTTATTAATTATCATATATTTTATATTAATTTTCAATTTAATCTCAGTTAACAATTCGTTTTGAACTGATTGTTTATTTAAAGATTGTAATATAAATGTTTTTGTACTTTCATCGATATTCTTTGAAAATGTATTCTCGGCAATGATTAACTCACTCTTGCAGTGGAATAATTTTCGATTATTGTAAGCGGTTACATTAGCATTAGTTGCATAATTGGAAAAAAAAGTATTTTTAATTAAAAAAACAAGAAAAAAATTTTTTTTTTAATTTTCTAAAAAAATTTTTTTTTAATTATATAAAAAAATTTTTTTTTTAAATATGTCTAAATATATATATATAGTTACGTTTACTTCTTCGGTGGATACGCCTTTCGTATAAATTGCAATGTTTAATCAACTCCTTCCGAAAAAAACTAAAAAACTACTTGACCAAAATGGACCAAAATCTAATCAGCTCTAAGTTAGGACGGGGCACATCGATTGCATCATTCATCATCCTGATCGCGTTGTTACTTTTTCTGAAAACGTTAACGAAAAATTTGATTACATAGAAACGGCCATACGCACACACACACACACACACACACACACACACATACGAACATTTTGATAAAAATAGTCTAAAATGACTCCAATGACCATGAAACGTGAAGATCTGCTAAAAAATCGATTTTCGATTTTCGGGGTAATTACAATAACTTCCCTATAAAATCGGGAAGTTAATAAAGGCAATCCAGTCGGACCGAAACTGTGTTGCCGTTATCGATTCGTCGATACAAGCGAGAAGCGAGTCAACAATTTCGGGAAAGCAGGGTTTGCACGTGCAGAACACGTAGTTGAAAGAGGTCGCCCGACGAATGCCGAACCAGCGTTCATCGTCTCGTCGCGTCGCGTAGGTGCGAGGAGTAAATTTTCCTTGGACCGACTTAATTCACGTTCACACGCGGTCGTGCCTGTAAGTAAACGATCCCTCAGGAACGCGAATCGCGTCGTTGCATCGCCGCAACTGCACCCGAGAATTGCATCTCCCTCTTCTCTCTTTCTCTTTCTCTTTCTCTTTCGTCGTCGCGTCGCGTCGCGTCGGAGAGCTTCGCTTTCCGTCTCTCCGTTCCGCGAAACTGCGATTCATATCTCTCGACGTTGCTAAATATGACTAATTGCACGGCTTCCGACTCACGAGCCCGCCATTCAACGATTCGCAGACGTCTTTGTGCCGACCGATTGTCCCGACAGCCTCGCCTAATTGCGAACAGGTAACGAGATCGAAACGAATCGCATTGGACACGCGAATGATTGTGTAACACGTGTTACGCTCGTAATTAGACGAAAGAGACCCCACCACTCCCCTCAACTCTGCTCTTTTTCCCTTATGCTGGCGCACGCTTGGGTTATTAATTTTAATGGTGCCGCGCGTCAGCCATTTGTAATTCTGCAAACACAATTAGCGCGGTCTTTTCGCGGGACCTATTAATTGGCTTCGAATAGACGAGCTAATACCTGCCGGCGAATTTATACAATTAAAAAGATGCTGAAATATTATTTATGTCGAGGATGCGCGTTTGATAGCGTCCTCTGATCGTTGTACGCTTCTATGTAATGAGTGTACCGCTTTAATAACGTGATCAGCTTGTTTTTATGCAGCAAATTTAACCGAGATCGCGTGATATGATACTTTATATTAATGTTTCTTTTCGGATTCACTGCAGATATTATATAAAAAAGTAAAAAAATAAAAAAACAAAAATCGCTAACATAGAGAAAATAACTGAAAAAAGTTGCGTATAAGCGAAATTTTATCGAAATTACTAGTGGGCACTGTGCGTCGCGTCGCGTCGTGCCGCCCGCGCCCGAAGGGCCTAGTTGCGAGGACGAGGGCGAGGCCGTGCCGTAGCCGTAGGCAAACCACGAGCAGCTAGTAACATATGAAAAAATATGAGCACAACCGATCCGAAGCAGAGAGTTTACATTAAATTGGTACTGGACGTGTCTTTAGGGCATTGGTTTGATAGAGAAATCTCGTGGAAAAATTTTCGTCTCTGAAAGACTCGGAAAAATTGCATCAAGGTTTATTTCGATCTGCGTCGATTTTACGAAACGAGCGGGCCGCGGAGCACGAGGAAACAGGGTTGTTGGAGGTTTTACGCGATTACCGTGATTAGAGCAGGCGTCGGCGCGGCACGGCGCGGCGTCTAACGAGGGTGGACGATAAAACCGGTCGAGTTTCCACGATTTCCGAGAAATCGCTCGACAAAGCCGGCCGAATGAGGAATAATGCCAGATAAATTTTCACGTCGCGACGGATACGCACTTTGACACGATCTCGTTGAAACGTTGAAACGCGTTACGCGGAACAGACGGTTAATGAAGCGTTTGTGGCCGTCCGATTAATTGTCGGGGTGTGAAGAAAAGTCTCTCGAGTCTACATACATATACAGGGTATGTATTTCAACTGAGAAACACCCAACAACACTCTAAAGTGTATTCTTTCCTCATTAAAAACAAAAACGTACTTCGATTCTGTGAAACTTGTATAGCTTGTCAAATCTGGATATCCACCGCAAAGGGAAATGACCCCGCTGCGCAAGGGTAAATAGGCGGAACTTCGCAACGATAGAGAACTGATGTCAACCGTCACCTGTCAAACGATGCACGTGGCGACAGTTCAATTAAAAAGTAAAGCAACACAAGTGTATTCACAGAAAAGTATATAAACAGTTGTTTTGTATGTTTACTGCTGTAAGAAATAATGGTCAGTTCATATGTTGCATCCTTCTCTCGTCGAGCGCGGTCTTTGTTTTTGTCTGCGCATTCCTAAGTTTTGGTCAACCGCACAGTTAGATTTGACAAGCTGTACGTGGCATCATTTTTAATAAATTTGATTTTTCTGTTACCTCATCGAAAAAAAAAAAGAAAAAGAAAATGATCACCTCGGTCGCTTCGGTAACATTAGCAAGAATAATAAAAAGGGAAACAGTGACGGTACCTTGTTAGAATGAAATTATGGCAAGATAAACGGTACTAAATTTTTTAAGGAAGACTGACTAGGGCCAAGTATTTTTAAGACGGTCGGTATCAAAATTCAAAATTTCTCTCCGGCTAGAAGCGGGCGGGATACCGAAAAAGCGCATGATTGATGCCGAGCGAGACAGCGTGTGAGATGTAAATTAGGATTATCTCGTCGCCGCGCCACGCCGCGCCGATGATTGCGACGTTGAATTGAACGAAAAATTACGGCGCGGCGGCCCTTATTTGTTACAATTATCTCGTACAAGACGCGGGGACGAGCTCGACACTCGGATAATTTATCTATGACACCCATAAATTTCCACCGCGATAATAAAGGGGCCAATCCTTCACCGGGGCTTCTCCACTATGGTGTTTTGACGGCAGCGCTCGGTCACGCGGAGTAAAATACAATATGCTGTCACGTATAAAATCGCTACGTCATAATCTCGAAACACAGTAAAAACACCGTTCGCTGGAAAATCTCTTTTAAAATCATATTTTTCACAACAAGATTGTTGAAACAAGTTTTCGAATAATTTTATAGATGAACGAGAGATTTGAAATATTGGAAAAAAAATGTCAGCACCAAGATGGATGAAGCACAGATGTAGCCATCTATATTTGTCGCGAAAGAATGTTTTCAGTTTGAGTTTGAAGTGATAAAGATTAAGTAATGGAGACAGGAAATGCGTTTTTCTTGGAGGAATAAATAATTTTCCAAGATGGGAGTAATGAGAAAGTCTAAACGATTAATAAGGATAATTTAGACGAGACGGGCGCGTGTACATCTCAATTTAAATGATTGGGCTGCCAGTGCGCGGCTTCTCTAAATAAGATGTTATAACGGCAGGATTGATTTAGTGCAGAAAGCCGGAAGAAATTTTTACATCGACGGAGGAAAGTGGCTCTTTTAATGGATGGTTTCATCCGCAACAGTATCGAGTTACGCATTACACGGTAGTAACCGCCCCTTGAAGTAGGCAGCCGCTCGACACCGCTGTACGAATATCTCGCCTCTTACCCGACTTTTTTTTCTCCTTTCGACGACTATGCTGGAATGTTCCACGTGCGGTGATTTTTATACTGTTTCCTTTGCCTCGAGGCAATGCTCCTCTATTAAAAAATGTGTGTGCGCGCGTGAAAATACATCTCAGAATACAAGCCAAGTTTATTTTTATTGAATATAGAATAAGATGATTGCTTGAATTATTGGTCCGTCCTTTCAGGAAGATAACCAATTGAATTGCTATTCATTTATACCGAATGTTATGCATGTGTTCGACGTAAGCGTTCGTTCGATATTATTTGAAATTTATTTCCGACGTCGACTGACCTACATCTCCAGCAGCAGCAGTAATTAATACGTTGATCGACTTAATCGAGAATAATCAATCAATAATTATTACGTCTGGCCAAGCGACATCTGTTCCTGTTTCGATTCTTTCGGACTCAATCTCTCTCGACAGAAGAAGATTGATAAACCAATCGCTAGCCTTCATAGGCGAAACAATTGCAGTTTCTAACTTTAGAACGACAGAGGATTGCGAAAACCAAAATTTCACTTGCGTAAAAGTTCATTCGCACAGCTGTATCTCGTTCTAAAATCACTTCGTAAGATATTGATTGAGACTGCAAATTACTGAACAAATAATTATAATTCAGTTGGTGAACAAAACAATAATTATTAATATCGGAAAATAAAACATCGTTAAGCACATCGATCTTCCGAAAAAGAGCGCCGATTGCAAATTTCAGGAATACCATATAAGTAGTAAGTTCTAAAAATATCTAGAGTAATCATTACAAAAGAATGAACTTTCAACTAGAAAATTGAAAGCTTGCAATAGTTTACAAACAATACTTGCTTCTCGTTCTCCATTTCATTTTCCGCCTTCTCTAATCGTTACTGTCAACACAATTTCCTTATCGTATCCTATCTTGTTGATACTCTCGCTATTCACAATTTCTTTACTTTCTCAGACATTCCATTAATATACAACATTCGGAAACACGTTCCTAATCTGTGTTCCACATTCATAATGAATTAATAATAATAATAATAATAATAATAATGTCAATCACAGAAGCGGCAGATTATTTATCGAAGAACGAACGATCGCGCAAAAATGCCGAGCGACTCAATGAATATTATTGGACTTTGATCAACGATTTCTTATCGAGCTGTATGAATTAGATTTTCCGCCAACAACGATCGGTCAATTTCGCGGCTCGTACATTTTAACCAACTTCCACGCCAGAGCCTGGGAAACGTTGACGCAATTTCCAAGGCTTATGGAAGGAGGAAGGTGTGTCCGGTTAGCCTGGGAAGTTTAGAAACCGGGTCTTAACGAGCTCAAAACTTCTCGAGTCATGACGTCCGTGGGCGGCCGCCTCTTTGCCGAAACAAAGGAAAGACGAGGATTATTAGATTAGCCGGCCCGCGCCGAAACTCCTTCCATTAAAGATGCAAAGCTTGTCTGTCTCCGTTTCTGTGTCCGTTGCTTTTCACATTCCTCAAACCCTATCCGATTCCATCCCCCAAAAACGCATGAATTTATCTCTCGAACCTCGAAAACGAGCCTCTTCTATCACTGGAATTAAAGCCACGTCCATCTTGATGTTAATCAACGTATATGCTCATGAGTAGCTTATTAAAACAATTATTTTGAAGAATGATTTTGAAGGTAATTCCTACATGTGTATTTGGGATACGACGCGACGCAACGTGTCACAGCTAAGTGACGCCCACTACCCCGCGGTGTACTCTTCTATTCGGAAATGCTGCGACAGTGTCCCAGTTCCTTCGAAGGGATGTAGGACGTCGTCGTGTTTCGCGGAGGCGAGAGCGAAGTAAAAGGTACATCACCAGATACAAGAGCTTCCCTCAAAATAAATAGCCTGTGCTATCACGGCTGAGCCGTATGTATCTCCTCCTGGGCTCTGGGGAAGAGCAAATAAAACGGTATGGATTTCTCGTATCGCGCTGTTGAATCTTTGACCTCGATGGAAAAATTCTGGCCGAACGAAATGCTGAAACTTATTAGATTCACGAGGAGTTGGTCGTCAGCCATTGAAATGATCCGCAACGGAACCATTTTCGAAACCGGTCTCGCGTACTACCTAATGAAAACGAAATCGCGTTCAGCGAACTCGGGGGTGTTTAATACACTAAATGTCGAATGGGATCGTAGAAAATCGAAAATATCACGTTGCGAGGGTCAAAAGCGTGTTTCGGGTGCGCGAATTTGTGGGCGACGAGGGTGGCATCCGCCTGGTATTCATGAGCCGTTCGAGGACACTTTTTCACGGATGACGTAAAAATAGAGGAGGTCCAGGGAACGTCGACGCACCGCAGAAAATGCATATCAACACGAAAATAAGAAACCGGCAGGCAGATAAAAATAATGGAGGAGCGGCTGGAAAAACAGAAATAGACACACGAGTTTTGCTCTCCGCTCTGGAGAGAATGCTCGCTGCAGTTAGGGTTCGCGAGGCGTTTACCGCAAGGCGTTTACCGCGATGGCGATTCTCGGTCTATCATCTGGCAATTTGCAGTCATTCATTTTCCCACTACTATTCATTCGTTATTTTTTCTTCATTTTAGCGTGTGTGTATGTATTTCGATCTCCTCAATAAAATTTTCAGTTTTTTTAACATTTCACTGTGTTGGCTGTAACATTCTTCACCTTTCGAACACGAATAAAATGCCCATCTTTATTTCACGTAAAGAGATTATAATTTAATTGAGTCTTTTCTACAGCCATGCATCCATTGAATGTATACTATAATTGACAGTAAACATCGGCTATTTTTATTGGAAAATTGTTAGCGCGGCAATAATATATTGCAAGAAGAAAGATACAGAAATATAACATCCAGAATTGTATGGAATAAATACAATTATTGTGTACGAGGTAAAAACGGTGGGACGGATAAAATGCAGAAAAACACGCTAATGACCAGACTGGTGGAAATTTTATGCAAATTTGCATTACCACGGGCAAAGGAAAATATGTTTCGCCGAGAAAGAAAATGAAATCAAAAGAATAAGTTCGTTAAGAGACAAAGTGAAGCGTTATTTTTTTTTTCGTTGATTTTCCCGTTCCGTAGCATTCATCAAATACACTGTTATAAAATAGTGCTACAAAATCGTACGGAGAAGGTTGCTAGGGCATTATGTAAATAATTTACGCGCGTCACGCAGACGTGACACTCGTGACAAGAGTTATCGACAAAGGAACAACAGTGGACTTCCGGTTCACCGAATACTAAATCGCAGTTGCCGGACATCGCGTATTGACCAATCAGTGGTCGTTTAGGTACTTGATGACCATTCCAACTGCGATCTCGAATCCGTTTACCGGGGCGCAAATATAATAAAATAAAAATTGGGTCTCGAAATCATTTTCGAACAATCACCGGAGGCCTCCCCTTCTTTGCGTGCAATTAACCCTCGTTTAGAAGGGTGAAACCGTAACGAGGATTTCGTAATTCAATACGAGCAATTGCTCCAAGGAATTAGAATTAATTATACCAGCGCGGCACGGCGCGGCGGGACGGGGCGAACTATATGTTTCGGCGAACTATGAATCTTGAAACACGAATTAGAAATTATTCATTGTCAGACTAAAATATCAACTGTGTATACAATTTATGATTGAATTTTTATGATGGAAAATTTATTGATTCCTTTGAGGACAGTTTCGTGCTTTGAATAAAAGAAACAATTAACAAAATTTTGGTTGGTGATTGCTGGTGAAGGAAGATAAAGTAAATAATGTACACCAGAAAATTTTCTTTTGCAACTCCACGTTATATTGAATTTGAAATGGGTGATGGAATAAACACATAAATTTTGGGGATCACTCTTCTGTCTTTCTGTAAAACTATGCACATGGAAATATCGGAAACTCGGTGCTGTATCTATTATAATCAACGTGTAGGCGGGATCTGGCGCGGATCAATCGATAAGAGTGATCCGCGTCGGTCGACAGAAACACGCGTTATCCGGATGTTTGTCTGGCTTCTGCTGTATGCTGTATATCGATAAATATTCCTGCTTGTGAAAACAAATCGGATCGAAATAATCTAGCTAGCTCACGCAGTATAGAGTATAGAGTATAGAGTATAGAGTATAGAGCGTCGTAATAATTCTTGGTCGAAGTCGAAGCTCCTTGAAAGGGTTCCATTATTTCAATTAATGAGGTCCCGGCGCAGACGAGGGGTAATTAAGAATAATTACTCGCGAAAGGAAGAGTTCCTTTCGTTTTCTTCTCTTTCCGAGAACGTTGAAAACGGAAGGCGGCATATCCGTGCCAACCGGCGCGGCGAACCTTTTTAATTTAAACTTGTCCTGTGCAGGTGGTGTCGCGCCGCGCCGTTCGCATCCCCATAATGGTTTATTTTTGAAATGGCAATGGCAATTAGAATGAATTGGGTAAGGAAAGACCGCAAGTCGAAGAAAATGGTTTAAACCTTTTGCGTTTTAACTCGAATTTCATTTATGTTCATACAGGGTGGTCTGTTTATTATGGGAGTGAAAAATGTCGTAATGTTTGTAGAATTTGGACCGAAGAAAGTGTCGCGGAAAGAGAAACGGTGTTACGAATCGGTCGATTCCCTCGATCCCGAGTGAAGGAAGTCGTCGGCCTCCGTGTTCCGGAAACGAGATTCTAGCAAGGGTGGGACCGGAAACCGTGCTCGGCCAGCACCAGGAAGTATAACCGGTAAATATATACGCGGATGGAAAGCGGCTTGTGCCAACGGAATGCTTAATTTCACGGTTATTGACCGGCATCTTCGAAGCAGATCTACGCGACCTGCTCTATTGTCTGTTTAACATGCCATCGGACGAGCTCCGCTCTCGCGAAACAGAATCATTAATTATGATACTGCAACTTTACGGTATGCTGTGCCGTTCTCGTGCGGCTCTTTGCGTGGCAAACGCACGTTCAACCAACGAACATTTGCATTATCTGCGATTTGCATTGCAATCGAATATAATAGCCATTCATGACTCTGTAGATCAATCGAGAGCGATTATCATCGAGGAATGTAATTTTTTTATTGTTAAATTCGGGCCAACGAGATTTTCGAGCTCGTCGAAGCTGTTTAGATTTTCACTAGATCCTTTTTATCGGCAGCCAGTTTATATCCATTCGTTTATACATATATGTATAACGAGCTGCGAGTGTGGTCAATGTTCCTAACAGGTCCAACATTTTTAACACCTCGTAACGTAACATTTCCAATTAGATCGAGTCTGGAAGTATGCTGAGCTTGCGGTGTTCTTTTTTATGCAATGCTAATAATAATTTATTCAGCGGTGGCTTCATGGCGTGTAGGGGAAGCAATTAAGAGGTACATTGAAATTGAGCATGGCCGAAGCAAGCAAAACTAATGAGAGACAAATTTTATAAAGCGAAAAAATACAAAGAAAATTATAAAAAATAAATTAAATTCCCATATTTTTAATTATACATGCAACTTGACTCTTCTAGGTGCACTAGCTTCCACGTTTCCACGATAATCGATTAAGAGTGTATATCACTCCCTAATCGAACCCTCTATCTAAATTCTATCGGTACAACCGAGCTTTGTAGTAAAACCTGCATAATTCTGCAATGTATATGCAACTTCCTTCATCTAGGTGCAGTAGTTTGCATAGAAATCGATCATAGTCAACCTCCCCTAGTCAACACATTCAAGACAAATGTCGACAAGTCAAAAAAAAACACACACAAACTGCAACACGACGCGTGATATGTTTACAGCTGTCATAATAGCTGCACCGGAATTCGCCATAGCATTATTCAAAACAGTTCATCTCGTATCATTAAATAAATTCGTCTGTATTCTATGAATTGCAAGAAGCTCCACCGTTGTATGAGAAAAAAAGGTTCAATTTGATCTGTCCAATATAAAAAAGATTACATAGAATAAAAATGATCTAGGTTTAAGAAATGTCTTGATTTTCGAATCAAAATTGCTTCGAGCCGAAAGGGTGAAAGAGACTGTCGCTTGTTGCGTCTCCTCGTTAGGGTCGTTCGCATTGACACATTGACAGTTCGAGAAATCGTAAACAAGACGATTGGTAGGTAGCGGCGCCATACTTGCAAAAGAATGAAACGCGTGTCAACAGAGTTTGTTTGAACGACACCCGAAGACATCGTGTGTCACGACACCGGATGCAAGATGGCGTGGTTCCGCAGAGCCGGATGCACCGGTTCTTTCGTCGGACTTGTATACAGTTTATCCTGCCACCACGTGTCCTCTCCGTAACCTGGCCCAGCAACGAGAAAAATATATTAAAGTGGAGTGTATCGTGTATCGTGTATCCTTTCGACGGCTCGCACGGATCGGGCGACGTGACAGCGTCAACAAATGAACTAAAACTTCCGGCACGGACGCGGAGCAGTGACAGTGACGCTGTCAATATTAAACGGTAACGGTAGCTCGTGGCTGTGTGTGTGATTTCGGACGGCCAATCGGCAGTCTGACTTTGTGCTAAACGTAAATTCACCAACTTTTGTTTTCAATGGTTGTCCTCGAGAAACTTTACTTTCCATTGTACAGGATGTATAAAAAGTAATGGTCATCCGTCTTAGGCGTGAATCGACACCATAACAAAGATAATTGTTGTTAATGTTTGTTACCACGTTTTTTTTTACATTACGATACCTTCTACTCATCGAGAAGAGAAAAAGTTTGAAAGGAGCCACATGTCGCAAACAAATAGTTTTATTGAGATATAAGCTGTTAAAGTTTTTGCAAAATTTGATCGTGTGAAGTTAGGTTAGGTTATTTGGAAATTCTGGATAACACCTACAATGTGAAGATTATGCGATAAGAATGAGTTTGGATTAGGTTGGGGGACCGTTAGGCCGGCCCGACCACGCATACGAAAATCAAGTGATAGTCTCACAGAAAAAATATACAGGATGTCTTAAAATTCCTTGAAAATCCGAAAATGGGTGGTTCCTGAGATCATTTCAAGCGATATTTTCCTTTGAAAAAATGGCGTTAGGTTAACAAGTTATTAACGAAAAAACACGGACCAATCAGAGCGCGGCTACAGCGAACGGAGTCGAGCGTTAGATTCCACTTAGCGCGGCGTCGCTGATTGATCCGTGTTTTTCGTTAATAACCCCTAAACAAAGGCGCGGGCGATAGTTTTGCAAAGGTAAAAGTTGTTCAGAATGTTTAGCTATATAACATATTTAAATTTCATAAAAATCGGAGAGGAGTACCCCTTTAAAGAATTCTAGTTTTTTGCGAATATCTCGGTAACCGTTCATTTCCGCAAAATAATTCTTTCGGTTTCGTATTACCCTCCTCCCCTCTCATCATACGCGCCTAACACCCACCACCGCAGGCGTTGTCACTATACTAAATCACCGGCGAATATTAATCCTGGGTTATAAAATAGTAAATAATGTCAAGTATAGGTACATACTTGGACATTTTTCAGAATCTTCCGTTTCTCCGTCGGATCAACAGGCCACTGCCATTTGCGAGCGAATAAGTTTCAAGCACGACACAGCACCACATTATCCAAAAGTGTGACAGCGAACGGGAAGAAGTTAATCCGACCACGGCCACGGCCACGGTCAAAATAGTACTGCGGTTGTCACCTCGGTTTTTCGGGGTGGATTTAGGCGGGGAAATGTCGCGTTTGTTAATTGGAAACTGTCAAAGAAATTTCTTTTGGTATTGCATTTGGTCGTTAATTACGTGATTTAGAAGGGTAGTCCACTCGTCGCTTCGATGGGTTCGTCGCGTCGCACGTGTTGCCGAAACGTCTTGTTTTTTTCGCTTGCTATAACGTCCTTTACTCGACTTTATATCGCGTAAACCGCTGGAGGAACGGTGAGGTACGGTAACATTACATAATACAGGATTAATATTCTTATAACAACGGATATAAGGTATTCTTTCATATTTTGCAACTTGAAATTTATAATCCGAACGGTCTAGCGACGAATGTTCCTTTAAATTTCGTTTGCTCGAGGCACGCATACGATTATGTTCCGTCTCATCGACACGGTCGTGTGGACTGTAGCAGTAGACTTTTGTCTACGTATACGTATAACTCCACGCAATCAAATTTTGCAAAAATTGTGACAGCTTATATTATATCTCGGTAACTATTTATTTGCGACATGTACTCTTCTGAATGAGTGGAAGGTGTTCGTGTAAAAAACAAGTTTACCAACAATTTTCTTTGTTACAAAGGTGTAGATTCGCCCCTAGAACGGATGACCATTAGTTTTTATACACCGTGTACATGTCACACGAATTTATTCGACATCATTTTTAAACGAATTTGTTCGCGATCAGTTTTATATGAATTTATTTATGATCATCTTGAGGTGAATCCATTTATGATCATTTCATTGTTCGGTATCGATCGGCGACATTAATAGAATATCAAATATTCCATCAGGAAAACCGAATCGCTCTGGTCATGAAGATAAAAGCGAAGCGGACGCAGAGCTTCCATTCCGTCGCGCGTCGCGTCGCGTCGCGTCGCGTCGTATCGACGTTCGCAACAATTTTCTTTTTCCTTTATTTGTTCCGTCCAGTTCCCGTCAATGTTATTTATGTATTGTATTATATATGTAAGTAAGTACATACATTCTGGCTTGATATTTCAAATAAATGTCTCGTACATCTCGCGATGGCGGATACAATAAAAATAGATCGGAAATCGGGCCAACAGGGGAAAAAATGCTGCAATCTTGTTCTCCCTGATCCGTTCTCGGCCTCGAAACGAATATTTTCTCTCGACTTCTTCGACGACTGCAATTACATACGCCGCTTCGTCGAATCGACGACTCTCGTCGCGTCGGCTGCACGGATATCCACGCTTCATTTCCGGCTTTAATCGAAGGCTGAAGAGCATACCGGGCTGCAAAAACTCCTCGAATACCGATTTCAAGCTCATTAAACACCGGCAGTTGTTAAACTAACGAGAATTATTCGTTGCACGTTGCTGCATTCGTTCAACATTTTTCGAATTATTTCTCACGATCAGGTTTATTCTTGAATTGAAGAAGCTTGAATTTCAATTTTCACGATAGATCTGAATTCAGTTTTATTTGAATATATATGTATGTTGTACGTGTTCGGCCATTTTTTAGTGCTCAGAGAAGAGTGCAGGCGCTGCAGGTTTGCCGGCGCATTCGCTGGAATTGACTCAAAATCGAAATTGAAATTGAAATCGAAACAGAGTAACGGACTGCACTCCGTGCATTTAACGTCCATAGAGCGTAACGTCATATGGCGTTGAAAATCTTGCTTTTACTCTTTGCAAAGCGACAGAGCAATGAATGCTGAAATCTGTATCGTCGCGTCGCGTAACCTGCAATTTGCTAGCAACTGACCTAAAATTGCTTGTAAACGATACTAGTTACCCGCAACGAGGCAACGATCTCTCAGTGTGCAACTGGAGAAACGATAGTACACTTGTCACGCAATCTGTCCAATAAACTGGCTGCTATACAAATCACAGACTCTGGATGTTCCTAAACCAATTTTCACTGTAAAACTTGTTCGGATTAAGACAGAAAGAATAAACATTTCAACAACTGAGCTGTGTTTCACTTGACTTTATGCCAAAAATAAATTCGAGAAATACGAAGCAGTGGAAACTATAATATTATCTACGAACTTGTTCAAAATAAGAGAAGATGAACATGTAACATGTAACAACTCGCACTTGCTTTAGAAAATTTTAATCTTGCTCGAAGATCCACAGTCTATTAATCATGATTAGACTGCGCGGATCTTCAAAATCTTCAAAAAATGCTGGAGTAAGAAATTTGACAGAATATATACTGTTGATACGGTTTTTATTTATTCCAGACGAATTTCAAGATTCCACTCCAGTTTCTTAAAATTCGTCTAGAAAAATGCGGAGTCTAATCATGATTAATGACATTTCCTTGCATTTGAAACATTTGCACAAATCATAATTGCTCGAAGATCCATAGTCGATAATAAAAACTCTAGCTACACATGTTCTATAAATCATGAACCCTTGAAAATCAATTTTTAGATCTCGCTTCGCATTCGAGTGGCGTCGCGACGCTTACGATCCGGTAGCCGGTGGTACGTGCGACTGCATCGATCATGCTCGATCATTTCGGAAGCCCCGGAAGGCCCCGTTGCCAATTAATCAACTGGGAAAGGGACGCGTGAGACACGTGGACGACATAATTTCCAGGAGCCGCGAGCGGATCACGTGGAATTAATGTGTTCTACGGGCACGAGAGTCAACGGTGGATCGACGACGGATCACGTAACGCCGTAAATTTTACGATATGTCCCCCAAGTTTCGGCTGGCTCGATCGTCCATAGATCGGAAAGCGACGATCGTTCCACGGAATACTAAAGATACTGGGTTTCCGGGGACGTTTCCCTTGTGTCGTTCGCACACGTACACTTGCAAAGCCTGAGATTATCTGCGAGCCGATCAAAGATCACCGGATATCCTTTAGGACCGCGATTTCCTAAGTCGTTTTTCAAAAACAGACCTTCTCGCTTCGCTTCTTCGTTATTCTACAATTTCTCAATCGCTTCTCTCGATTTTCTCTTCTCAATGTAAGCGTATAGGACCGAAGTAACTATTTTAATGATTTTTAGTCATTTTAAGAACCGTTTTATTGTTCGCCTTCTTTTTAAACGAGTATTGTAATTCCAAACACGATGAAGAATTCCGAGGAATATCGAAAATATATTACATTCGATAGCAATTCAAATATGTTGCGCAAGAAATTAAACATGATTTTATAAAAGTGTCCTCAAGTTTTTCATCCTTTCCGGCATTTTAAAATGAAATTCCTGAAAAATCGAGGTCGCCGTGCCGGAGAGAAGCTGTCTGCGGACTGCGGATTCATATAAATGCATGGACAAAGTTAAAATTTCCGTCGACAAAATTGAAATTGAATCGTCGACTGGGGTGATGTCTGGACGTTCCGAAGTCATCGAGTTACCCCGGTTCGAGCAATTTCACCCCAATTCGAGGATTGTCTGAACCCATGGGTATACTCTCGTGGCATGAAAAATCGTCGCGGCCGGAGTGAATTCGATTCGACGTGTCGGGTTTTGGTCGTTCTCGTTCGAGTCGAGTCGAGTCGAGTCGAATCGAAGCTGGTCGTTCAGTCGGCTCGAATTCGTAACGAGGCTTTTGTACGTGATTCGGACGCGGGCGATGCGGGCGTACAAAGCGGAATCAGGCCCGTGGGAATGCGACCAGCAGTTGTTGCATTCGTTCGAGTGCCTGGGATAATTACCGTCCCGATTGATCGACAAGGAGGAAAGAATGGACCGCGGATTCCTAATGAAAATTGCTGCGGAGAGCTGTGTGAGAATCAAACGCCGAAATTTCCATCGATGATCCATTGGTCAGATCGGAGATGATTTTAATTTCTTTATCGATTCTTCGTCAGCCTCCTTCTTTCAAAACTGTCGTCAAATATTTATTCGAAATTTTACGTTGTATTAGATGGACGACGTATCTAAATGTTGTCTAACGATAAGAGTTACAAATTGATAATTGTCGTTTACAGCGGTAACATCTTTTTCGTAGATGAAAAGAAACCAACGATCGGATTACAACTGTGAATCTGAGAAGTCTTTCGAATAAAATTGCTGAAGCGTTTGCATAAGCAAATATATTCGCAGACTGCGGCAACACAGAAATCTGTCATTTGATAGGAGCCATTCGTCCCGTTTCCAACCTCTGACGCTGAAAACGTCGAAACACTGTCACTGATTAATGTAGCTGCGCTCTGCGAGACTCGGAGGCGTGGCTAGAAGAATAATTAATTGATTAAACCTGACGCAGACTCCTGCTCCCTTCAAATGGCCGACCATTTACCTTGTCAACAACGCCAGCAGCAGTACGAACAATGTAATCATGTTCTCTAAATCAAGGCAAGTGGAACTTGCTAATGTTTGTCTAGTTGTTGATTTGTCTAGTAATTTGTCTAGTCACTCACCTTTGCTGGATGAACTTCGATGTCTCCTGCGCCTTGTTCTGCTGCAGGATCTTCCTGCTCTGTCCTCAACACCGTCGACGGTGTCTATGGGTGCAGGTGGTGCCATGGTGTCGGGTTCTACCATGACAGTGGCGTTGCGAGCTTGTCTTTTGGCAACGTTGTCTTTGGAAATGGCTCCTCGATCTTTTCCGAGGAAAGTGCCTATCGAATGTCTTCTTCGACCTGCTGCCGCTGATCCTGGCGCAGGTAGCGTTGAGGAGAGGTTGTAATACCTGAAACGTGTTAACGATCTCAGTATTTCACGATCGTGAAATATTCGAAAATGTTCTTTCAGTTTGATTCGATTACTGACCTAGCATCGTCAACGCCGATGAAGACTTCACTGGAGTCAGGATCATCGTCGTCGTCGTCGTCGTCGTCGTTGTCGTCGTCGTCGTCGTCGTCGCGACGATGATTGTCCCTAGCCAAACCACAGTACACCATGTCGTTCGAGAGCAGCTCGCTGGCTGACTTCAGGACTGCTCTGCTTCGGCCTGGTCGTCTTCTGTCGTTCTCGGAGTGGGAGTGAGACCTGTTGGTTACAACGAATTGTTAGACCTCTTGGTTAAACTTGGTTATACCTTCCGCTGTTCCTTTCGTTCTTTGCTCACGTATTATTCAATATTTCTTCCGACCTAGAATATATTTCCATTGCATCAAGGGGTAGTCTCGTTTTTCCAGGATTGCATGCAGCTGCGCATGTAGCTATTTTCAGAAAGCAAATATGTAATAAAACAAAAAATAGGACTTTGAGAGCGATCTCGGCCTAGATTCATTTTTTATCTAGCGGTTTTGACTACTGGAAAACCCCATCTTCGCATTATCGAGAAATGAGAGAACGCGCATTCCGCACCCTTGCAATCCTGGAAACGAGCCTACCCCCTTAACGTGTTTGCACAAATTATAATATACATATTACATATTAGCGAGTAAAGAATGGACATTCGGAGAAATTTTGAAATATTATTAGAGGAACATTAAGAAATTCTTGAAAGAAATACAGTAAATGGGTATCCGTTTGTTGACTACGCAATAAGGGTTAAATATTTCTTTCGACGTAGAATATTTCCATTCTGGATGATTTTTCTTCATTTCATGCACACGAAAAAGTGAATTCCAATTGAAATAAAAATAAGAACCGTCTAAACGGAGGTGAGTGGAACATACGCACCTGTGAGGCAGGTACGGTGAAGGTGGCGCAACATCCGACGGCCTGGGATCGCCCTTCAGGAACTGCTGAGTCCTCTCGTTATCAGCATTGGCGCTGACCGACCTGAACAGATTCCTGAAGCTTCTCCTCTGACAGGCTCCACCATGGCTTCCGTTTCCATGAGCAGTGCCATTTCTGGACAACATGGGGACTCGTTCCTCGGTGGGCGTCGACGGCGTCGATGCACCGGAAGCGCTGCTCCTGTTGCTCTCCTGATGCATCAAGGTTGTACTAGCCGTAGACGTTGAAACTATGCTTGCCGAAGACGTGGCGCCCATCTTGCAAGCCCTTCGACGGAACAGGGCGGTCAGACCCGTTGGCCCTTTAGTTGGCGGTGAAAAAGCCACGCTCGTTGTCGACGTCGCCGGCGTCGCGGTGCTCGACGACGCAGCCCCGCTCGACAACGAGAAGTACGAGGGGTTGTCTGTGAACATACGGGCCCGAAGTCATAGAGTCTGACCAACTTGATCACCCGAGGACGCTTCCAGCTTGGTCCAACTTCACCAAAAGATCATAGATCTTTTTCAATTCCCTCGAATTCGAATACGAATTTCTTCAAGTCCTGTGACTGTGATGTTTCAGTCCAAGATATATATATATATATTATTTTGGTGTGAACGATGCCAGGGTTTATTCAATCTCATCCCCAGAGTCACCAGACCCCAGATATCTCCGTTTTAATCAAACGACTCTACGATCCCCAGCTCGTTGCAAGAGAAAGCGTGCTCTAACTCGTTCCAGATGTCATCAAAGTTGACTATGCGGTTTGATCAAGTGCCTTCAACACGGAAAATCAAAAAACTGTCTCCGACTCCTTCCCAGAGCTATCAAACCTTACACTACACCTGAATCTACGCAGTCTTGTTCCAGGATATCCTCGATATCCAGAACGAACTTCTAATCAACAATACCAGCTTCAGATATGAACGCACTCAACACCTATTCAACAGTTGACTAGCTAAACGCTGAAGATCCTCTTCAACCACAAGGTTCAATCACGAAATATAGTATGTATAGTAGCCGAAGCTGAATAGGACATCAGGGATCTCCTATTCTATCACAACGTTCGAACACAAACGAAACTGGTAGCCTAAATCGAACCGATCAAGGGACGTCGGCTATCCTCCTCTTTATTGAAACACTGGACCACTTCTGAGGACTATGGTTCCGGAGAACCAGATTAGGAGTACCGGGTAAAACAATAGGTTGTTCACTTGACTAGACGAACACGAGGTCCACCTGAGACTGCTCGGTGCGAGATACACAATGTCCATAGGACGCCATCCATGAACGATTCGAGCGGCTAGTGGGGGGATGGACCGGACGTTGTATTGTCCCCACCCCATAAACCAGAAGCGAGGAACGAGGCAGACGTACACGGCACCGGAAGTTCGCCAGCGTCGCTCACGATCCACGCGTTATTACTCTTCGAAGATGAATCGACCTGGTGCGAGGAGCTGCCGAGAGGAACGAAAAGGAAACGGTTTCCTGTGAACGAGTTTCACCGACCGCGACCGGGGGACCCGGCTTGTGAAAATATTTTTGGAAAGAGGCGACCTCTCGACCCGTTTCCATGATTGTCAGCTGTCCCAACAGAGGTGTTCCGCTGGGACTTCCCCGCGGATCGTGGAACCGGGATAGGTCTGATCCATTAGACGCTTCGAACGGAGCCTGGGGACTGGCGACTGGGGACTGGGGTCCATGAAAATGGTCCAAAACAAGGTTTAAGGAATTTTTAACGTTCACGAGATAGAACTGTGTTTTTCGAAATTGAAAATTGAAAATTGAATCAGCAAATGTTTGGAGAGTGTCGGAAGGGGATCACAGAAGAATCCGTGAAATTTGCGTGGTCGACAGGTATTACGTGATCGGAATGTGAGAATCGAAAGGAGAACGGTTCCCAAGTACGTTGGTCGCGTACGAATTCGTGTCTCGATTCACCGATCATTGATCGAGATCTCTTGTCAGATGCCACCTGTTTTCCCTGCGTTCCACGAACGTGTTCGAAAACTTAAGAAGCTCTTTCGGAGCGGCTTAAAACGGCGAGAAGATCTCTCGAACCTCTTTTCCTTCCATCGAAGCGCGAACGCAAGCAAGCAAGGAGCAAGTTTCGAATTTCGTACTCGGAAATCAGAAGCCAAACAAACCGCTGCCTTTCAACTCGAGAATCCACCGAGTATTCGAGTATTCTGGAAGTCGGAAAAAAGACTTGAAAGAGGGTACCGCGATGGGGAATACCCCATCGTGTCGACCCCTTTTTCGAAAATGGATTCGTTGGAGAAAGCTCTTTTTACGAATCAGAAGATAAATCATGGAATTCTGATGGGAATGTGTAAGGAATTTTTTTTCAATCTCCGAAGGATGGCGATCACGTATCAGAGGGGATACAGAACGTTTTCGACAGCGTACGCTACTGGATCCTACGAATTGGAGAAAACGAGAAACGCATGGACAGGGCGCGGGCGCGGGCGGTACACACTGTACCATGATACGTGGTCGCGTGATTATGCGTGAAACGCGTGACCCGGGTGCGAATGCGTCCTCGGGATAGGTGGGTGTCGATTGGTCCAAGAACAGGTAAAAGCTTACCGACTGCCATGGTGACCCGTTGCACGAGAAACCGCTGCTAACAATCCGATAACCTGAAACAGCAAAAACAGCATTCAGTTCAGTCACCGATGTAATCGCAAACACCGCTTCGTTTGCTAAAACAGTATCTTCCCATTTAAATTTAAACCTTGCGAAACAAGTAGACAAGTAGGCTGAATATTAGGTTATCCCAAAAGTTGAAAGTTGCTTTTCGTTTCATGCTCCGAATGCAAATTCATGTTAGGAAGGACTAAAACATTAACATAAAGATTATCGCATTGTTTGTATTCATTTAGCAACATTAAAGGAACACATTCCGAAAGAAACTTTTCGGACAACCTGGTATGTATTATACATAGACACAATGCAGAAACAATAGTAATAAAATTTTCTAAATGAATTTTTACATAGTTGTCAAGAAATGCCCGAACCGAAAAAGGAGGAAAACAAACTGTTAAGCCTGTTCGGACTTTTTTCTCGGCTGCAGTCAATCAACGAGCAGGAACGATCAATCTCCGTCCGTGTCGGTCAATTTTCCGACGAAATTTTCCGTCGAAATTTTCCGCCGAAATGATTGGAATTACATCCCCTGACAGAAGCAAAAAGAAGAACAAAGGGTTTTGTGGGGGAAAAAGGAAGCCCTGCGAACGCAGGGAAGAAGGAAGCGATTTTTAATTTCGATCATACTCGCAGTGTCTCGATCATGGCCCTGCTTACCACCCCATCGCGATGCTTTCAGCGTCAGTTTCATTCATCGCTGAAAATACGCACGAATATTATATTTAGCACGGATGCGGGGAGACGCGTGTCGCGCGACAGCCACGACAGGTTTATGGTGGCATGATGGCGGTACGGGGGGCGGTGGCACGGGGTGAAGGGGGATGGGATCGGGCACGGGCCGGCCGTCTCATTCACGTTTTATCTACGCGATATTGGCCGGAGATCTCGAGGTTTCCGTTCATCTTCAACCTTTCCTCCTTCATTCTTGAACAAGTGCCGGCGCGGTCGCTAGTCTCGCCCTCGCGATCTCCAAATGAAACTGTCCCTCGCGAATTTATCTCTCTTCATAACTTCCCGCGGATTATACGCGGCCAGCATATTTTTTAACCCTTAGCATTCGAATGGTGACTCACAATCAGAGTCACCACTCAAAATTGCTGTGCCATTATTCAAAACATTGTTTACATTATTAAACGAATATATCGGTATCTCATCGATTACTAAACATTTGGATTGCCCTTGGTTCGTCGACAACCCATTTCGCCGACACTGTTTTCATCGAAACGATTTGACCGACGGTAACTTTCGTCGACAAATGTCTTCATCGACACGGTTTCACCGACACTATTCTATTTGCGTAATTATTGTACAATGTTGTTATGTTTTGTAGTCTATACATATACATATGTACAATGTACATATAATTCGTCGCATTCGTTCTGTTTATTCACATTTTTTATATGTACTTACAGTATTTACACAATTATGTTTGAAATTAAATGAAACATTATGATTTTTTATTCATTTGTGTATACCTATTAATAAAGTTTGTTTATTCGAAGAAATTCTGATTAATAAAGCAGCAATAAAAACTTTGCTCTAAATAACAATGCTTTGTAATTCTCTTTATTATTTATTATAGAAGCAATTGAATGCGTCGAGAACATAACAATGATAATAACGATTAATCTACTTTAGGAAATACGCGAATTTGGTGTCAGTGGAAATGAATGAATTGAACAAACTTGTCGCTAAAGACGGTCTGTCGATGAAAACGTATGTCTACGATTTGACCGTGTCGATGAAAACAATGTCGGCGAAATGGGTCGTCGACGAACCAAGGGTAACCAAAACATTTAGGTATTGTACGAGGTGTACGAGATACATATCAATTCCATATCCATAACATGAAACAAAAATAATATAGAATGGAATTATCCTAGGTCGGAAGGAATGCATATTGAATTTTCGTGTTAAAGTAGCTTCGAGCGCAAAGGGTTAAGCTTACTTTTCTCAGGATATTTTTTGCAAATTTGTCGGTTGTCTTTTCTGAATTTTTCTGAACGTTTTCGATTCGAATGAAAAAAATGTTGATCTTAAATATTTTGTAAAAATATTTAAAATATTTAAAAGCCGAAAAGAATGGTGCTAGACATACTGTACCTACATCTAAAGTCTAAAGTCTAATGTCTAAAGTTTAAAAGATTAACATATCGGACGCGCTGGAACGGCATGGTAACTGGTAACTTCCACTGGCATGCTTCAGCGGCACGATTCGACTTTGAAGTGTTACCTTCGGAAGTATAATTATTCCCCGACATGCCACCATAACTTTCCACGTGATAGTGCTAAGTAAATGCGCAACTGCGCACGCATGCACCTCGTTTGCATCCGCTAGGAGAGGATGAAGTTGCACAGTTGCATGAAAACCACCCATTACGCCCGGTTCCTGAATTTTCAATAACGGCGGGATTCTCGAAACTTGTAGCGTGACCGAACATCACTAGGAATTTTCATCGTTCTCGAATATTGTGTATACGGAGAGTATGCACAATATTCTCGTAACAACGAAATTGATGAAACAATTCGAGTCTAATTTATTCTGGCCAGAGAGGCCACTTAATTTCGCAGCGAACTACGGATTTAATTAAATTTTATAGTGGAGCGACGCGACGCCCCATCCCTCTCTCTTCCAGTATTTCGTTTTTACTGGCTCTATCCGTTTTGCTGATATACTGTTTTATAATCAAGATAATTCTGTTTTAATTAAGGACGTCTATGTTCAGAGAAAATTTCTCGGGACATCCTGAAGAGCACGGTGTCCCTTCCCCTTACTTGACGGAGAAATCCCGTTTCTAGAGGAATTTGTTTTTTTTCCAAGACACGCTGTTCGTGTTTTATCGAATGTAACTACCAACACGAATTAAGAATTTGAGTAAAATAAACGAAATTAACTTCTTCTTGGAGATCCCAGTTACCAAGGACGTGTCTACGATCTTCTGGATCCTGTGCAAGTCCCTCTTTAATTCTACATAAGTTATCCCTTGACTGCGGATTTTTATTCATAATGAAAATTGCCATGAATGTGTTACATGGACATTTATTTCTACTTATTAATACAGTATAGTATCTCATCTAGTAATTTTCATTACATACTCGGTCTAATCAGTCTAATCAGACATGAAAGACTCACGATTACAGCTTCACCGTACCGTACCGTAAAAACGTTTACAGTCTAAGGCCTAAGGGTTGAGATAGCAACAAGGGGTGCACCAGAGAAAAACAGGGGTGTAGAAAGAGATCCGTTCCTTCGAAATTTCTCGCTCGAATTCCACTATAGAAGCTCTCGGAGCTGGTTGATGCAGCAACCAGAGTTGCTACTATTTTCGTGCGGCTTCCGACGAAGACGGAGAGTCGTCGAGAGCGTGCCAGAAGCGGATGGAAGAGAGGGAGAAAAAGAGAGAGAGAGAGTGAGAGGGAGATCACTCTCGGGTTATCGTTCCCATGAAAGCTCAAGCACTCTGATTTACTCCCCTGTCCAAATGGATCAGCTGATGGGACGAATCACGGCGCGGCGGAACGATGCCCGAGCTTCTCGTCATCGACGCAATGTTGCTCCGTTGCTACATCGCTATGTTTCGCGCTTCAAGGCTTCCCCTTCTTTTTATTTTTCTTTTTCACTTTACGCTACCTTACCCTCCACATCCTTCAGGGTCTTAATTTTAGGGTAACAGAACAACCGCAAGAAAAACAGAATTTTTAACAAACCGACCGAGCCTTCAAAAGTAACTGGCACATATTGCCCTATAAAAATGTCAACATTCAATTTATTTAGACTTTTTATACGCATCTTTATAATTTCAAGAATTCTGATACGAAGGCTTCTCGGAAGCACATACTCGCCGTTGTTTGTTAAATCGAACACGTCTGCCAAGTTTCGCCGAAATTTTGTTGAAACAAGTATCAAAATATACAGCCGAAACGAATTCTTAAAGCATGTTTTTAAAAAAATGTATCATCTCAGAAAGAGACGTGAAAAGGATCGTGTACGTACGTGTACTATGTGTTTTGTAAGCGGTTTTAATTATGGAGCGCCTTTTTTAATCAGGCTCAATTCGGAGCAACGTTATTAGAAATTGTTGAATGCTAATCGCAGTTTGTACCAGTTGCCGCAAAAACATACGATCCCGTTTAAAAATACATTGCCAAGCGTTGAAACGTTGAAAGATACGACCTTGAAACGACAGCGACCTGCCAATCACAATATGTATTTGCCACTTCGACTTAAACGACTTCATTCGATGGAGTTTTGTCGTGTTGTCCAAAACACTTGACACTTTTATTGCGATAATTAGATCCCGCATTGGACTTGTCTTGACATCGCCAATCTACTTTTAATTGCCAATATTGCTGGTCCTTCACTTTTTTTCCTGTACCCTCTAACAAGAATAATAAAAGTTGTCATCCATTTATCATTTACTACAAAAACGGCGATTACATTTAAAAATAGTAAAACTAATAATTATTCGTTTGTCATTTTCTCAATTTGATTGTGCACGTCCTTGCGATTATACTTTTATGAATATTTTTTTCAGTTTTAATATGAAACTCGCGATTCTTCCCAGAATTGAATCGGACAAAAATGGCATGATTTCGCGGAGAGAATTTCGCGTTTAAATTCCTCGTCAAACAGGATCACTGCATGCGCCGTTTGAATAGTACGAAACGGCATTTCGAGACGCGAAACGGGCTGGGATTTCCGCAAAATGGATCCGCATGCAAAGCAGTCGAAACACGTTTCCTCGCCGTTCTATTTCTGCTTCAAGGTGAGAAAGAAGTTCACCGCGATGGTGGGTCAACCCGAACCGCGTTTAACTAACGCACCAGATGCACCTGCCCTTTTTTCGAGACGCGTGTACTTACGAGTGCCAACAAGACTAAAAGAAAAGAAAACAGAGGCAACCAGAAGAAAAAGAAAAAAGAATGCATATATCCTGGGCCGATAAGCGCGTGCGACCCCTTGACAAGCGTGCACGCGTAAAAAGCGAGAACGCGTGCACGGCTCGTTCCTTTGAATGTGCGGATCGCTCATTAACATGAGACACCGTAAATTAAGCCGATCCGGAAATCAGCGAACCATGAGGACGACCTCGTTTCCTCCCTTTTTTTAATGGATCGTGCGCGTCGCTAGTCCAAGTAAATTTTGAAATCGTACCGCTCTACATATTTCAAAATAATATTTCTAGTCCAATCGACGCATCATCGATCGCGACGAAAATCGATCGTGAAACGATTCGATCGCAATACACAGGTTACCTTTCCATTCGTACGCGACACGCATTTTTAAACGCATTGTTTGCAGCTTACGCAATCGATTGGCGCTTATGGCACCGTTGTCGTCGCGTCGCGGATCAAAGGACCGCGTACACACGTTCAATCGAATCGGGCGACACCCTTATCAAGGTCTGCCAATAGGAATCAAACGATGTATCATCAAATCGTCATTGGAAAATGAAATAGAAAAAGTCAAATATGTATCATCTCTTGAATTATTCAACAAATTTATTTCTGTGGGCATATATACTTTAAAAAGTATATACGTTAAAAATTTGGATGGACAGATTCTTGTTATTTTGACACAAAACAATATAAAAAAATACTCATACCAGTTCTACTATCACCGAGAGAAATCATGTGTAAATTTTCCATCTACCAAGACTCAGATTAAAGTACAATCTCCAACATGCACTATCTTCATTTCCAGGAGAAATCATGCGAACAATTTTTTAATCTTACCAGAGTCAGATTAGAAGTACAATCTGTGCCAATGAAAAACGCAAAAAGAACGACGAGGAAATCGCTGAGAAAAATAAAGGGGGTTCTTCAGAGGCTCCCAGCATGAACGAAAAACCAGTGGACATTCTCGTTATTACAGTTCGCGATGTACGAACGAAGGAAAAAAGAAAAGGGGAGTACACGCGCACGCAAATAGGGACTCGCATCGAGGTTGGAGTTTGAAAGTCCGAAACGAAAACTCGAGGGAATGATTTCGCGCGGTTCGCCCGAGCGCGAGCGTCTGGTTAGGTTCGGCTGTCAGGTTCGATCTATTAATACACACGGTGGGCCGCTCGGCTAATTCCTAATGGAATATTCGTACAGTTTTCTCGGCTCGTGGACGCCTTAACGGGCAATGCAACGAACACACGCGAAAAAATATGTACTCGATTCCATTCGAAAATCTGTTTCGGGAATTGTTGATATTTTTTCTGAATTAAATTGTACCAAAATTGGCACCTTAATCAATCCCAGGGGATCGAGAGAAAAAATTGTACGGTACTTCAATTATAATAAAGCGGATTAGTTTATACGGTTCTACGATGTGAGAATATGTTGTACGTAACATGTAGGTACCTCTAATAAGATTGAAGGAGAAACGATTCCTTTTCCCGAAAGGCGACAGTCACCCGATCAGCTGATCGTCCCCACACACACGACACACGTGCCCAGCGCGCGTTCCTCGCGAATAATATTCCTCCCCGCGCACGCGAAATTATGCTCTAGTTTCGGGGAATACATATTTCGCGTTGCTCAGCACCGACGAAAATAAAGCCGTCTTACGGTAATCGCTCGGAGCCGAGGAATTCCGATGGGCATCAGTTATTAACGTTCATCGAACGTTTTCTTTGAAAATATATCCGGAGAATTATGTGAATAGAGGATTATTAAAATCGATGAGTCTAGCAACAACCGCGAAATAGCCCCCACGAAATCTCTGTGTACTGTATAGAAAAAGCAATCACCCGAAAGCAAATGTTGTCGATTCGCTCACCTTATACAGTATGTGATCCTATGGGAGCGATTCGTCGGAGCAACTCCAGCGACTCATTCTTCTCCCATTTTCTGTTCAAGTTGCCGATAAATCCTCGAGCACGTAACCGTAACGACCTTAAATCTTCCGTAAATTTCCCAACGATAGTTGGCCAACCGTTTTATTTTCTCGAGGAACAGTTGTCGCGAGCTCTACGAGTGGCTCTCACTCGATCAATCAGTCGGAGGACCCGGTCGCGCGATTAAGTCAAACCGTTTCGTCGGAAATAACACTCAGCATCGCGAAAGTTTTTGTTTCTTCGCGGCGAGAGAGTGCATCAAGGGTTGCATTGTTCGTCGCCCTTTCCTCCTTTCTCCGCCCCCACAGAAGCGATAGATCGAAACGGTGCGATACGGCTTCGAACAGTCGCACAGCGCTTCAACGACGTTCCCATCGACCACTGCTTCGTCTCTCGCAAGAACCTTTCTTCGTCAAACTGCTGTTCGACATCGCTTTCTTTTCCGCTAGAACAATTTCAACTTGGTCCCCTCCTTCGGTTTAAATTCCAGCGAGTTTTCTTTCGGGAAGTGTAAACTCGAGAATCAGAGAGTTTCGGGTCTCTATCTTTAGATAACAGTCTGCCACAAACTTCTGTTCAAACAACTGTTGGGAAATGTTTATACGTCGATCGAAACTCTTGGAGCAATTCTTCAGCGTATTCTTCTCTCGATCGAAGACGAAGATCAAGGGGGACTTGTAAGAAAATCTATTTTGAACTGTTCGCGAGTGAAATGGTGGTGAAGCGTTCTGGCTCTCGGGATTCGAAATTCTTGTTTAAATTGTTAACACAAGTGGGAACCGAGTTGAGTTTCATCTACGTAAAAATTCTCTCTGGAAGTTCACAGTGGCTCCGCACACTCCCGCGACCGACAACTTCGACGACAGCAGCGCACTAGTTGAAAATATTCTCCTGTTCAAATCTTGTCAAACCATTACCGACACACGGATCGTATGAAATCCTTATTCTTGACAATCACGGGTTAATCTCTAACCTCTTCAAGGAACAAAGTCCTCAGGGCACGAAACAAAACTGAATCAACACTCCAATCGAGTCGGTACATATCAACAATCCTACGATACCGGAGGTCACGATAAATCTTCGGGTGGTCGCTTCCCTCTTCAGGTTCTATTTGCATTAAAATGCAGGCAAACGCGGTTATTTACCACTTGACAGTCTTCGAGTTTCTTTTTTCGAAATATTCTAGTTCAGGTTCTATTTGCCTTGAAACACAGGCAACAGGCAAACAGTTACCACTTGGCAATGTTCAACATTCTGTTGTTTTTGTTTGCAGATGTTTCTGACGATGAGTGTCGCGATCGAATGATCTTCGCGATCGACGGGACTCCTCGTGTTGTTGCGAACCGGGGTTGGAAGGAGGCCGGCGCGCATACACGGCCCAACACTTCACGGAATACTGACAAGTCAGGGCAGAAGAGGAGCCCGCGACGATGCCATGTGACCGTCATTCGTGCTCTCCTTCTCTTCTCTTCACTGCCACCACCCACGCATCTGGCAGTGCCCGAAGAAACGCCCATGTGCGCCGCGTCGCGCCGGCAACGTTATTTCGAGATAAACAAGGAGGGCCCCGAACCAAGTAAAAAGGGAGACACCACCGGGGGTTTGTTCCTCTAAACTCTAAAGTCTAAATATAATTAACCCTCGACGGTCTAGAGTCGAGAACCTAACCGCCATTGGCTGGCCGGGGATGGTGGAACGGAACGGAACCCCATGCGGGGACGTTTTCGACGAGGAATATTACTTATTTCGTTGCTGATAAATTGATTGTTTCGAAGATCGGGAAATTTTTGTAAAACACAATGTCCAATATTATTTCGTGTTTTGAACGAATATAAATATGAATTCCGACGGGTAAAATGTAGAGCTCGGGAAATGATTTTGTTCAATTTCATCCGTCGTGTTACAGACGTCGGCACAAGAATTTAATTAGCGTTGCTTAATAAATGGCAATTAAGCCGATCTTGTTATATCGCTGGCACGTGTTCAATATGGTAAACAATATATTGAATTGGCTCAATAAATTAAATTGGTAGCTAGCGATTATACACGTCCCGCCGACGCGACGCGACGCGTACGCGGCATCCGTATCAAAGGAAGAGACGGATCGATTGAATTCATTTTAATTACATCCGTAGTAAGCTTCATTAATTCTTTACATTTTAATATTCGACGTCGTAATCCCTTGTTATCTCTACTATACCAATGTGTCCGATCCAACTAAAATATCTACCTACAACTCGTATTCTATACGAATGATTTATTCGAAATGAAAATTCCACGCGCGCGTCCAAATGCGTGAAACATATTGAAAGATTCTATTGAAAATAATACCATTTAAAAAAGGATTGTACAATATTAAATACGTCCTAGCCGAGGAAACTTATGACCAACATTTTTCGACAGATGACCGCGAGGAACGTATCCAACCGTTCCAGGACCAAGGAAGCCATTTCTCCAGCGCGAGAACGAGAACACAGCACAGCGCAGCGTATCCTAAAGAAAAAGTTCGAAAAGAAAAAACCGGGCTGAAAAGGCTCAAGTAATCCTTGAAGCAGAAGCACTTGACGAAGAAGAGGAACGTCGTTCGTGCACGAGCCGCTGCAAAGATTTCTTGTTGGGGTAAGGTTAGTGCCGCGCGCGTGCACGGTTGCGTGTCTGTCACGCATGTGCGTACGGAAACAGAGCGGAGCGTGTATTTTCTCCGGCGAAGCGTTTCCTTTCGGAGCAGAACACTGTGACCCCTTCGACGTCTTCAACATCCCCCTTTATCGATTCCCGCGATCTGCGGCCGATCCACGCCGCTATAAAATGCAGATTTTTTCAAATAATATCACAACGGGTCCGAGAACATGCAGCACTGCAACAGGAAAAGGACCATTTATCGCCGAGGCGATCCTGTTCGCGGCTTGATTAACAATCAGCTGAACCGTCTTCGCCAACGGCTCCATTGTTCGCGACTTTTCGCCCCGTGTCGACGCCTATGGCGATTCGCTCTGCGGTATTGCCGTGTCCACTAACGCTTTAGGCGGTTTAGGTGGTATTGGAACGTTGTTTTCGAGTTTGCGAAGAATTCAGGGGCTTTAGAAGGTTCTACAGAGGTTACGCTATTTCTAACCTACGAGAGAGAGAGAGAGAGAGAGAGAGAGAGAGAGAGAGAGAGAGAGAGAGAGAGAGAGAGAGAGAGAGAGAGAGAGAGAGAGAGAGAGAGGGTGGCCTGCGGCCCTGTTTTCCAGAAATCGGCCTAATTAAACCGACTTGATTAATGCGCGTCGTGTACATTGGAAATTCGAACCCGTTTGTAAGGATGACTGATTCAAACACACGATGTCTGATTTAAAAAAACATTTATTTCTTTCGCACGCGCCACGACGACAACGACCTGCTTTTTCGCTCTAGCTCTTTTAAGCTTTTTCCGCAACGTAGGCGGTTCCTTTCGATAACCAATCGCAATGCTTATTTTCTAAAAGGCGACAGGGTGAGGGAAACTGGCCAGTTCCTGGAGGTACCCTTGCCTTGAGCCCTCGTTGTCTACCTAGAACCCTTAACGGCCCGCACTTGGTCTGCAGATGTTTTACGGCACGTCAACGGCTATTGGGACCTTTAGCTAAAATATGAGATCTCTAATAAATTATCATAAAACATAAAGTTCCGCTAAATCTCAAAAATAGCCTAAAGTCACGTCCGCGCCGTAATCATAAACTGCATCCCTGACCGGCACATGGTACCCTGTTGCGGCCCGCATGGGCCGCTGGCCCTCGAATCCCTTACAACTCGGCCAGCCTGACGATTTAGGGAGCGTTCATACCGAAGCCCCCGCGTGACTTTTACCGCGCGGTTTGGGACTTTTGCCGCGGGGATGGAGCACGCGGGTAATAAATTTCGAGCGTGTTGACGGGCCCGCTGTGCCCCCGCTGTGCGTGGCACAAAAGAAAGGTCTCTAAGGCTTTCCTTTAAGGAAATTTCCTTTAAGGAAAGCTATCGGTAGTTTACCTAAACGAACCGTGAAGAAGCCTTAGAGACCTTTTTTTTGTGCCACGCACAGCGGGGGCACAGCGGGCCCGTCAACACGCTCGAAATTTATTACCCGCGTGCTCCATCCCCGCGGCAAAAGTCCCAAACCCCGCGGTAAAAGTCACGCGGGGGCTTCGGTATGAACGCTCCCTTAGCCGCCCCGGCTAAACTCTGCAACACAAGTTTTACCTCCTATATTCTAAATACTAACGGACAGTATAATCTTAAACCTATTTTCTATTAACTAACATTCGGTAATTAGCCGCCAGGGCCTTATATTCGCGGATGCCCAAGTACCTTTATATGGTCTCTGAGTATTTTGAAATCCTTCTATATCTGATATGACGTAGCGGTCGTTCCGTAACACCTTAATTACTTCATACGGACCCTTGTATTGTGGTATTAACTTCTGGGATACCCCCGGTGTACTTTCAAAATTTTTTATCATGACATAGTCTCCTATTGTATATGTGTGAGGGGGCTTATGCTTTTTGTCGAAATATGCCTTATTATAATTTTGTGATTTAACATTATTCTCTGCTGCATTGCGGCGACACGCATTTAAATCTAACGGTTTTCGATTAGTCCATTCATTAACATATTCTTTTAAATTATCAGGGGTTTTGCCCCTCTGATCTACACCAAATAACAATTTAGAAGGAGTTTCGCAAACAGATTTATGTACAGTATTATTTAAAGCATACTCGATATCTTCCAGGACTTCATACCATCGTTTCCCCGGATAATTTTCTGTCATCTTTGCAAGTGACGGACCCAACACACGATTTACCCTCTCGACTTGTCCGTTTGCTTGTGGAGACGCAGTTGCTACCTTTGCATGCCTGATACTGTTTACCTCCATAAAATCTTCGAAATCTTTAGAAGTAAAGCAACTTCCGCGATCGGATATAATCATCTCAGGTATACTATAGTGCGAAAAATACGTTTTCAGACATGCAATGGCTTCCTTTGTCGTAGTTGACTTTGTCGCATACAATTTAACATATTTTGTAAACGCGTCTACAACTAAAAATACATATTTTTTAACGGCAGTACCTTTATCTACAGGACCATAATGGTCAATGTGAAGTGTTTTAAACGGAACCGTTCCTTTAGGTATGTTATGCAGGGTGGCTTCAACTTTTCCTGAATGTGGTGAGCAAGCTATACATTTAAAACAATTTTTTATGTGCTCGATTATTTTCTGCTTCATGTTTGGAAACCAATAATTTTGCAGCATTGTAGAACATACTTTATCTGCCCCTAGGTGCCCCATCTCATCATGGTATTTGTAAATGGCATGGCTTTCCATGGTTTTAGGAACATAAAACAATAAATTTTCCTTTTGCTTCCGATATAATAGACCGTTACGCATTTCGAAAAATCGATCTTCCCGATGCTCTAACTCTTTACGCAGACTCGAAATTTCTGGGTCTCTATTTTGCATTAATGCTAGATCATTTTCAAAAGAATTCTTTTCTAACACGAGGATATTTGTGGACCGGCTCAACGCATCCGCGTGCATCATTCGTACTCCCGGCCTATGTTCTATCTCAAAATCGTAGCTTTGCAGTTCTAACGCCCACCTGGCAATACGTGGATTTATTTCTTTTTTACTCAAAGTTAGCCGAAGGGAATTGCAATCTGTTAAAATTTTAAACTGAATGCCCTGCAAGTAGATTCGAAATCGTCTCAACGCATAAATTATGGCCAAAACCTCGAGCTCAAAACTATGATATTTGCTTTCGACTTCGGTGGTTCGTTTTGAAAAGTAGAAGACGGGGTGAAATTTTAGATCGTTTTTCTTTTGCATGAGGATTGCACCAAATCCTACCGCGCTGGCATCACAATGAAGTTCGGTCTCATCTTTAGGATTATAAATGGCTAACACCGGTGAATCGATTAATTTCTTTTTCAAACTATTGAAAGCTTGTAGCTCTTCCTTTTCAAATTTAAACTTCGAGTTCTTTTTTACCAAATTGTATAAAGGTTTAGCAATAAAAGCAAACCGCTCAATGAATTTACGGAAGTATGAACAGAGACCTAGAAAACTTTGCACTTCCTTAACACCTCGTGGAACGGGAAAATTTTCAACTGCCTGTATTCCCGTTTTTGGTGGACTTAAACCTTTCTCAGTTATAAGATATCCTAAATACTCAATTTCGGTATATAAAAATTTACATTTATCTAACCTCATTTCCATTACATTTTGTACCAAGAGTGTGAAAACGCGATTTAAAATTTGTAGGTGATGCTC